>CBVK0102633164.1:0-14061 GCA_900067695.1 Picea abies
AAAAGAGAGAGGAGAACAAGAGAATAGAAGGGAGGGAAAAATAAAAGGAGAAAAATGAGGATAGATAAAAAAGAAGTACGGAACAAAAAACATGTTTTGGGTCATAAAAATGAAAAATCAGATGAAATTTAAAGGGTATGTTTACAGTGATAAAGCCTACAAAAGTGTCAGTGAGGGCCACTAGTCAATTTTGATTCAATTTTCTAGAAAATCCAAATTAGTGTTTTTTAAAGAACATGGTGGTGTTTAGTGGTAGGGATTTGGATGAAGATAATTTTTTTACAGTGAGTCCAAAAAGCAATTACAAACATACCCAATTGGGATTTTGGCCAAATTTAAAAGGATTTGGAGTGGAGATGCCAAAACAGGGAAAAAATCACTATTACGAGGCACTTTTTGGGGTTTTTGAGATATTCAGAGTTGAAAAAGGGACCCCATATCACATACTGAGAAAAAAATATTTACTCGAAATTTTACCTCTTGATTGATTAAAAAAGCCTTACCTTGGAGAATTTTTCTGGATCTCATTTTGGGAGAGAGCGATTTTCGTTAAAAAATTTAAGTTTGGAGGAAATGTAGAA
This sequence comes from Picea abies, assembly GCA_900067695.1. Lineage (NCBI taxonomy): Eukaryota > Viridiplantae > Streptophyta > Pinopsida > Pinales > Pinaceae > Picea > Picea abies. The sequence continues at coordinate 582 of CBVK0102633164.1, forward strand.
AGGACAAAGTTGAAAAATCCAAATGGATGCATAATTTGAATGAATCATTATATTACCAAGTAGAATTATTTTTTGTTGATACATATGTTTTCCTAGTTCCTAACAAATTTTCTTCTACTGGTGGTAGAATTTTTCCTTTGAGCCAAATTGCACCAATGAAAATGGGTACAATTTAGTAGAAATGGAAAATTCAGGAAGCCATAAATTTTGGCTTAGAACTTAGATTGAAGCATGAGTATATACATTGGAAATGAAATACATAGGACAACATGGAAGCATATTTAAGTTCTCCAAATAAGAATCTAAGTGTTTTAGAAAGTTACAAGAACAAGGACAAATGGACTCTGTGAATCATGCAATTGCCCAAAATAAAATAATTTCCAAAACAATGTCAATTTTGATTTTTTTTTTCCAGATGATAAAGATACATGCAACATGTGAGCATTAGGTAAGGAATACTGCATATTCTCATGATGGTTCCTATGCAGTGGTGTAGAGACACATTTGGAAGTGCAACAACTTGGCAATGAAAAGGGGTTGAGTTTTAATAACATGGTATTGTTGATGAATAAGGGAACACTCAAGGATAGAATGCTATGTCAAGGCCTATTAAGAATACAATTAGATGCTATAGATGAATATTGTTTGGATATATTATAAAATATAATTCCAGAGTGCAATGGACACAAAAGTAGGATGGAGCTTGTAGAATCGGTTGAGATAATGAAGAGTTTTCAAAGGGAAGTCTAGAGGTACAAAGTAGGAAATGAAAAGTTGATAAGGACTCATGAAGAGAAGAACTAAATTAATATGTAGCTTATATAGAGTTTAAATTACTCGCAAAGATAAATCAACAAGGATACTCACATGAAGAATGTAACCAATAGGTGAAGAATGACATTAATAGGCATATGAAGGTAAGGTAAGACTCCTTAACAGTGAATGCAGAAGAGTATTGATGGTAATAGAGCTTGCCGCAAAAGAGAACAAGGATATTGGGAAGTGATGTGTGACTCATAGGATGCATGAGTCATCTCTATGTGCAAGCAGAGAAATTCCTAGAAAAGAGTTGAACCAAAAAATCTTTCTAAAAGTGTTCAGAGAAAGAAATCCACTTCTATTATCATAGGCACAGTGGAAGTAGGGTATAGGTGCAAGGAATTCAGAGGATGGAATAATGAAGGTTCATTCAATTTAAAACTTCCAATATATGAATACAACATTTCATGGGGAGAATATTGGTATTGAGAAGATAGAATAAGGATTAATAGGGAATAACTCAATGAAGTGAAGAGAAGTATCCTAAAATTGAGAAAAGCCAATGTATAGGTAGAGATAATGGAAAGGGATGTCATAATGAGAACGATTAAGTTTGTTGGATGATACCACAACATTACATAAGTAGAATGATGTAGAGTACATCATTACGATGTGATGGAAGGTTTCAATAGAATAAAGTTGGTGCAGGATTGCCTAAGTAAAGGTAGTTGTTAATGGATTGTAGAGACACGACCCTTCATTATGGGGTTGTCTCTTTCATTAGTAATTATTGCTTATTTATTTATTGTTATTCATTTCTATTATTTATATTTTATATTATACATGAATTGTATTTATATTCATAACATTGCCGCCCTCTTTTAAAAATGCTTTTTCCTCAAAGTAAGAAAAATGTAGGATATTGCTCATGAAAATTTCCCGTCTTTCTTGGGATGGTCACTGCTCCCATTCTGCCATTTCAGTCTATAGTGTTTTCAATTCAGGAATCTTATTCAAACTCTCACCAAGGATAAAAATACTATCATTGATGAGAAAATTTAAGAAGTTCACATAAATCTTTGAAAGATCAAGTTTGTTTTCATCACTCATAAGGGAATGACAACAAGGAGGTAAAATTTCTAGAAGTTGGGTCTTGTAAACTAGTGTGATCTATGGTTGGCCATATCAATCTGGTGGTTCAAATGTGACTAAAATATCATCGACATATAATATTAATGAATGCATCCAAGCTACTAGTAGAATGACAATCCCGTAATTCAAATCTTCACAGGTGATATCTATTGCTTGGCAACGAAATAAAAAAATTATGGCAGCTGGAAATTCAAGCCTGGTGCATAGTTTCCAACATGGTATCTAGAGTTTTCTTATTGTATATGACTTCAGTTTTCCTCATCGTGGCAATGGTGTCTCTTTGATCGAGAGCAAGGTCTACATAACATTCTTGATCGAATTTATCTGCATATTTGCAAACCCCAACTGACCGATGAGGGCTGGAAACTGGTGTTGATTTCGTGATTGCAAGGCACCTCGTATGAATACTAATACTCCCGAGGAGAAAAAATTCTCTCCTCTCTCCCTCAACTAGGTCAAATTCCTTAGGGCAAGGTTCAATTTAAATGAGATTCTCATATTTAGGTTCTTCAATTATTTCATTTATAGAATTCTTCATTTCTTTAAGAATGACACTTATAGTTTCCATACTCAACGTACGTGGCTTTAACTTGAAGTCCCAAGGTTTCTCTTTGATACCAATGTAGCATAAAACCTATTTATATGCACAATAGAGTGAGAATATAATAATAATGATATTTAATAATTGATATAATATATGAGATTATGAATATGAGATGTTTACAATGAGAGTAAGGACCTCCTTTTGTGAAGAGATGTGATCCTTCATTATGGGGTGTCTCTTTCATTAATAATTATTACTTATTGATTTATTCGTTATTGATTTATATTATTTATATTTTATATTATACATTAAAGTTATTTATGTTCATAACAATAGGACATATTGGTTGGAATCAGGGAAAAATGGATAGCAGAAAAGTTGAAATGCATATGAACTAGTAGGCATGTTGAGAATGGATGCCTGGTGCATATTGATATGAATTAGTGCATGTGGAAATGGTTGGACATATGACATGCTTATAGACTAATAGTAGTCTGTTGTTATATATGTGAAATAATGGTGTTATGATAATTGAATTTGACTAATGATGGATTACATATCTAGGGAACATTTATAACATGGTTGAAAGCATTGATGATGATACCATTGCATATAAAAATCATTTACATGAATGAAAATGATGATGGTAAAAATATTGATCAAAAGGTTGGTGAAGGGACCTTGCAAGCTTCTAAAAAATACCAACAGATCATGTAGCATAAAGTAATTTGATAACAACCATGCATGTATGAATTTGGTTGCTTATGAGGCATACAATGATAAAGGGAATTAAGGAAAGACTTCCCTTAGTCAAAATTAAATATTTGAATTGATGTGTAAAGGTAGAAGGCCTTGAACATATAAAGGCTATTTAATGCTTGAAATGAAATAATATGAAATTTAAAAGTTATGTTATATTGGTTATGAGTTTATAACCAAGGCAGTTAGGAGATATACTCCTATTATAGAAATGAATTCTAATAGAACTATCCATGTGTCAGACCATGATGTGGTTGGATGTAGAAGGGATATAGAGATATACAAGTGCTCAATGGTATTCCTACTCATGATCGATGTTTGGATTGCAACCTATTTTCTGACATTGAAGAGTACTAAAGAATTATATTCCTAGTGTTGTGTATGGGTTGAAGAGGAAGGTATCGAAATGATTGAAAAAATAATAGGGAAGACTCTGGATGATGTGTCAAGGAATTTTCTAGACCTTCCAATTCACCATGGTGGAATACATGATACATATATGTGGTATTTTAGAATCAATGCAGGGATGCATTACATATATGTGTCCACGGGTATTGGAACATTGGTTTATTGGTAATGTTTGATTGCATTATTGAAATATTGGCGTGTTGGATAATGCATGGGTAATGAATGATAGTTTCATTCTATTTAATAATAATTAAAAAATGAAAGTGATTGAATTGTTAGAATAATACAATTCTGAGATCACTTTATGGGATATTTAAAATGTTGCAATAAAAGGATTATGGATATTGTTACCCCCCATTTCTAGGGGTAACTAAGGAGATGATGTCTCTAGGACCTCAGGTTGCAAACATGGACTATCGAGAGTCAGACCAGTAGGTAGGGCCTCACATTCATCATACATAACCATTTGATATATGGAACAACGTCCATCACACCTGGCCTGAATCACAAAGGGAAGTAGGCCTTTCTCCATGATGTAACAAGTCTAGTATTATGGTAAGTGTCATTCCAATAATTCAAGCATTTGAAGATGTTGCAAATAGTCCTTTCTTTATTTTGAAAATGTTTGCTTGGAAATTATGCTCTTTTCCCTATTTCACCTTGGTGAGTGTCATTGTTCCCTAGTAAGTGGCTACCCTTGGGGAAAAGGGTGCTAGTGGGGGGTCTCCTAGAAGGGTCATTATACCATTCCCACTCATACTTTCCACCTTCCATCACTTCTTCCTTTTCATTTCTCTATCATTTAGGTTTTGGGTCTTACTGACCCGAGAAGGGCATGCACCTCATTTCATGGGAAGAAGGGTCCAATAGGCTTGGAGGTGCTTTAGCAAAACACACCATGAAAAAGAAGATTTCCTTGGGATCTCGAGAGCAATGAAACACTTCTCATAAGAAATTGAGGGACCCATAATAATAATAATTAATTAAACATGGTCACCTTTAAGGGTAGAGCGTTTGTGGGCTATGCCTTTCCTTTTAGTGCCCCTGATTGACTTCAACCTGGAAGGTCTTCATGAAAACATGCTAACCAAGGTAGAGCGTTTGTGGGATATGCATTTCCTTTTTAGCACCCCTTGTTGTCTTCAACTTGGTAACACATGCAAATTTAGAAAATGGTTAAAATAATAAAGGGCTTGGAAAAAATATGCTTCAAAAACAAAAAGAGGAAAAAGATGTAGCTAGCCCTCAACAAAGGCACCCATAGATGAGACAATACAAGCCCTTGTATGTCATGAAACCCCATGCCTAGAAGTCTAATCCCATTCACCTCACATTCACTACATGGCTTAGAATGGTTTCTCCTTGGAAACATCCCCTACTTGAGGAATTGGTTTACCCAATAGGGCACTATGACACCCCTCCCATATCTAAATTTAGTAAATTGTATAAGGTATTTGAGCATATGTTTATTTTGAAAAGGGGGGATTTTATGCACATGCTTGGGTGGTTCTTTTATTAAATATGGATTAATTGGTATGATATTGTGACTTTTGGAACCTTGGAGGGTGTACTTCCATGTCTCTATAGGTCCTTGACATGTGAAAGCTTGATCATGGAGGCACAAGGTCACTTACACCTTCACTCAGGACAGGAAGCCCACAAGTTGGATGATGGTCCCCCCTCTCCTTTGGACAACTTGGATGAGGTATTTCCTTTGAAGGAACTTGAGTATCCCTAGGAGGTGACTCACTATCTTTCCCAACCCCAACATTTTCCTTTGGAGGCCTTATCCTTCTCTTCTAGGGCATGACATCACACTTGGAAAGCTAGGGTTTTGGTGGTGTTGGTGACTTGATGATGACTTGGCATATGTTTATGGAGGAAGACCCTTTCTCCATGAAGATAGGGCCTTTGGAGGCCCAACGTTTCCCTCAAATAGCTCAATGCTTTGCTCATTATGCCAAAACATCACCCCTAGAGGGAATGCCATCATATTTTAGGGCTTGTTTATTTTTTAAAATTGAATTATATTTTGTAAAGGGGAAAGTTAGGAGGTCGACCTCCCTAATTTGTGTTTTACCCTAATTTAAGTGGACAAATAATTTTACAAGGTCAAGTATAAAAGGAGACCTTGTCACTTTCATTTAACATACAACACACTTGAGAATTACATAAAGATTGAGCTGAAATTTTCTCCCTACTTGGGAAATTCACACTTTCTCTCTCTTATGCTATTTTGGATGCTAGTACTTGTCTCTCATGGAAGAAGTGGTGCGTTGTCTCTCTTGGATGCTTGTCTTGCTTTTGGGGTGTAATATACTTGGTAAAAGAGAGTTTATCTTGATATATCTTGAAATTGGCAACGAAATTTCTACATATTGTTAGTGTTTCTTATTGTTTCATGGTTATTCTTGTCTAAACCTTTGGAGGAGTATAAAAGCATACACCCTCCACTAAATCTATCACATTTGTCTTCGGATAAGCTACTCAACAAGGTTTCTAGGAGGAGTAAAGGGGCTTACACCCTCCTAGATTTACCTTGCTAGTTGTGTTTTCCCAGGGGAGTAAAAAGGCTTACACCCCTTGGGAGGTAACACAGCTAGCTCTTACAACAAGATACACCACAACCCAATTGATAAAGGCACTAGTCTATTTTATATTGGAGAAATAAAATCATTTGCATTGGAATACATTAAAAATTGAGATTTTGCAATTGTTCAAGTTGGAATCAATTTTGCATGCTTAGTTTCTTTGTGCCCTAAGGGCATATATCTTAGCCAAGTAATTCTTCTTGATGTTACAAATGAATGCTATAGAAATTAGGGTTGTAGAATACTCTCTTCTCATTCATTGCTCACTTATCTACCACTAAAATTTACTTGTGAACCTAGATTATTGTTCTACTACTCATTAACTATTATTTGCACGGTTTATTTGTCAGTTTCCGTGGTTATATTTTTTTGGTATAACAATTGTCTTCTACATCCACTTGGACGTTATAATACATTGATAATAACACCTAAAAAACAACCCTAAATACCATATAAAGTCTTGCTCTTTTCAATGGAAATTTGACTAGTTATTACTAGTTTAACTTTCATCATCTTATACTTGATTTTAGTGGATTAATTTGTAGATATTGGTAATTGTTTCTTGCTGATTTATAGAATTATACATTGCTGAAATTTGGGAAAGCAAGGTTTCTTGTTGAATCCCCATTGATTAAAGGCTTGTTTGATCATCATTTGTCATGTTCCAAGTAGGGCTAACATTGTTTTGCAGGTACACAACTATTGAAAATCATTTATCCTTCAACAAGACTTGTTCTCAAGCCATCATTCATCTCCAATCCTGACCTTTAGGGAATCCATCCTTCATGATCTCACTTTTCATCTCAATCCCCAAAGGGTCATCGGGATTCCCCCCTTCTGGTGACTTGTTATCAATAAAGCAAGGGGAGTGTCTATCTAAGGTGACAGTGGGTAGATACTCCCGTAGTTGTCACACTTCTGTTGATTGGGTTGGGATTTTTCCAATCTACTGATTTTGCAATAACAAACCCTTTAGATGCTCATTCTTAGTTAGTTAGTCTTGGATATTTTATTAATTTCAAATGTCAATGTTTATAAATATTCAAAATCGCCATGGTATGTCTACCTCATGGTGTGAATAAAGCATAGTAATAAAAAATATCTATGCAAAATATTTAAACATATGCATAATTAAGTTCAAATCATCCCAAGGGTCTAAATTGGGACATTATAGGTGATATGTGCATGAAGACTATCATGGTATTGGAAAATAAATTATGGTTTTTTCTAATGAAATAAGTAATTATGTTATTTCTAAGGTTATCTAGTTGTTATTTGTTTGAAGTATGTTGATGTAGATAGCCTTTATTTGCAGTTTGATGTGCTTCTACAAAATCTTTTGACGTCGGCTTTCTATAAATTCTTTTACATTTATCAGACATCGTTTCACATTTACAAAAGGACATTGTTCCAAACCTCCCATAGGCATCCTTCAAAATATTTGTGTGGCCTACTAGCTCCTACAAGTGTTCAAATCAAATGAAATAGTACACATGTTTTATGTTGCATGTTACAATGTGATTGTATAAAAGCATGTAGGGAAAATGTACAATATGATGCTCTATAATCAATTCTTTCATTAAATGTTGAGCTTATATAGTTAAATTGGGGAGCCCTTTGTCACAAACTTGAAGTGAAATTTACAGAAATTTGGTTAGGTGGAGGTCCTTTAGTTGTGCACGGTTGTAGTTATAACACCATTTAATTCTTGTTTCTAGCAACTTGATATGTGATGATACTGAAAGCCCACCACAAAGTCTTGAATTTTTCAGAATGTATAGATTGGACTACTAGGAATAAAGTTGCACTCGCAAGTCTTTCAATACCAAAAGAAACAAGCTTCAAAGAAAATCCTCCAAAACATGTATTGAGGACATACATCCAAGGAAATGTTGGGAATTAGGAATGACTCTACATTCTACACCTAAAAGAAGAGCATAGAATATAAGCAAAATGTTTTGTTAGTTATTTTGTGTGGAAACTTTGTGTAACTAGAGGAATATGATGGTTGATTTATGTACGAACAGTCCCTATATTTGTAGGGAAAGTTGTATGTCTAGTTTGTCCCCTGTACTTGTAGGGAAATATATATGACTAGTTCAAAATTTTGAGTAAATACCCTCTTATAAAATGTTGCACCATGTAGTAATGACTACCCTATCAAATGGTATATCTCTTTATTGAGTCATATTTTCTTTAATGGCACCAAGAAATAATATATTTGCAGGCTTTCACTACCAACTACACGTGTATGAGGTATGGGGTTTTGATACCATAATCCATAAATAACAACTCCACTACTAGCCATTTATGGTTTTGGAAGCCCTAGGTATTGGCTAGTTCTCGGTTAGCATAGTGAGAGATATTGCCTAGGAAAATTTAGCATGCACTTATAATCTTCCATTGATAGCAATGAGCTTTGAAAACAATGCAGATAATTAGAGCACCATCCTCCTTGATGTAGGAGCATTTTTTCCTCCAGAATTCAACCTTGTTGCTTAGGACTACATGGTCTTTGAGTTTTACTAAAGTAATTGGTTCCTTAATTTAAATTATTGTGAAATTATTATGTTTTCTTGTTTGATTCTAGAAGACATGTATAGGATTGGGTTGAGAGTGATTAATTTTAATCAAATTTGTTTTATTAAGCTGATTTTGACAGTTGTAAAGATATAGATAGATCTTAGGAATGAGATGTAGAATCTCTTGAGGATTTTGTGGATCTTGGAGATCCCAGGGATTATCTAGTTGAGGAAATTATGGATCTGAACCAATTCTATTTTCAGATTCTTTTGATTCTAAATATGTAAGCCTGAGGCATTTGAGAAGTTAGGAGAAGAATAGCAAATCAGGAAGAGAGAGGTGTGTGTGCAGAAGAGGCCAATTGTGGGCCAATGAAAGGTTTAATCAGGCTGAGAAGGTAGAAATCATTATTTAAATCTATGTATAGTAAATGAAGTAATAGAGACAATCAGTTTGTCATTATTCATGTGTGTTTGAGTGGATTTCATGTCATGTGTAACTTTGTGATGATTTGTTGAGTTTATAATCGATAACAGGGTTTGATAATAACTTTGTGATGATTTGTTGAGTTTATAATCGATAACAGGGTTTGATAATTTCCACCAGTCGAAGAGGCTATCTGTAAATTGTTTGTGTAGGTTCCAGGGTTTATCTGCATTAAGAATATCAACTTTGAGTAGAGAGAATCAATGAATCTGATCCAAGAATAGATCGAATTGAATTGATGGTTTTAAGTTTTTTTAGAATCCCAGGTGGACAGAGCTTGAATTCCACTTGGTGTGTAGGGTGTGGAAGAAGTTTGAATATCAACATAATTCTAGTTGGTTTCATAAGCTATTTTTAAATGTAGGTTTAGTGTACAGGAGAAGCGTGAGGAAGTGTGAGTCCTCATGAGGGAGAATATCAACCATTGATCATAGATTGGATCAATAGTGATAGATCGAATAATGGTATCATGAACCGTCGGATCATTCCATTGATGAATAGAAGTCGTTGGATCAAAGTTAGAGCGAGATTATCACTATTTGTGACTAGAGTATTGTGATCGTTGGATCACATCTCAATTAATTCATGACCATCCATTTCATATCTAGGTCGACAGATGAGATGGATTGTTAAAAAAACATCAATGGCATAGAACCCTAGTTCGAGGGATCATTGATTGACTGTGATCTTTAGAAAAGGAAAGGTGTGGTAAAAGATCCACCATTGATCACTTAAAGGATCAACAATGATCGTGCATTGGAATAAGGGTTGATCCAAATGTTCGTTCACAAAGGAGATCAACACTCCACAAAAATTAAGGGCACTCAACTAGCACACGAGTTAATACAGAGGAACCCCCCCCCCANGTTTGACATGTGATTGAATGGAAATACATGTGTCACAACATGGATTATTGTGGCACCCCCATCCCTCAGGATCTGAGTTGAGGACTCATCCCCCCACAATATATTTCTCATTCATAGCCCTCAATCTTGTGACGAGTTAAAAGAGGGGCACCAATGTTTGAAGGAGCTAATGACTGAGAGTTAGCACAAGGTTATAGTATTCAGTCGACTGAAAGGAAAGGTCCTAATGCCTAGAACAAAGGAAAAAAATGAGGATAATGAAAGGAGATAGCACCACACACAAAGGCGCTTGAGGGAAAAAAACAGAGATCAGATCTTTGTTCACACAAAGGAGGATTTGGGTCGAAAGAGAGTTCAGAGCACTCATTACAAGGCACATCAGAGTGACAAGTACTCTAAAACCTGTGGGAAAATTACAAATTCCCTTATCTTTGTGACTTAATCACAACCTAAATTTATACTTTTTTTGGAATTGAAGAACAGTGAAAAATTTTCAACAGGAGCAATTGCAGACAGGGAACAGTGCCACAATGAAGGTGGTAGGACTTAGAGGTAAATTGATTTGATGTTTAAATATGGTTAGGAAGCATGATTATGTTTATAGGTAGCATGAGGAGAAGATAGGAAAGTGCTAGCAGCCATTACAACAAGAGAAGTTGTAACAGAGGATGAAGAATAGATAAGGCTCTTGAAGAGAAGGAGCTTGTGGCAGAACCTTGAAGAAAAGAATGATGTAAATACTTCTAGCAAATGATTGTAAGTGAGGAGAACAATAGGATTTCTTATAGAAAGGGGAGTAGGTGCAGAAGCCAAAGAAGAGGAGTGCTCAAAAGGTTCTAGGAGACAAAACTAAAAGAATACCAGGAGACCAAGCTAATAAGGGAAGCTTGATGAGGTATTAAGTGGAAAGATGTAGATACTTGCTATAGAGGAGGCTTGATGCTACTCACAGTTGAGCATGAATAATCTCACAAAAGTGGAGATGAAGATGACTACCGATAGTCATGACAAGGGTTTAGAAAAAAGACACATCCAAAGGAAAGAGAATGTATGACCAGTTGGCATAAAGAGGATGAGTGATGAAGAATTTTTCAAGAAAATGGTTGAGTTAAAGGAACAACTGCTATAGAAAAGTGAGGAATACCAAAGATATGGATGGATACTAAGGAATAAGAGGGTGAAATGGCATACATTGCAAGTGAAGCTAAAGCACAAGTTGTGTGTTTGGTTGAGGAAAGAACTCAGAGCAGTTGAGTATGAAGAGGAAGTTCACTACTGTGAACCAGAGCAAGGTTTATTCCTTGGAAAATATGATGGTGAAGATGTTGATGAGAAACTTGTTGAAATTCTCATGGATGGTTTGGAGAATAAAGATCAACATTCAGATTTGATGATAGAGACATCAAGTGAGACTAGAGAGCCTTATGTTTTTTAAACTGATATTTTGTGTATGATTGCAAGTTGTGCAAGAGAAGAAGTTGAACAATCAACTGAGATTGTCATAAAGATTGATGAAGGTGGAGGTATGATTTCTAAAATCATAGTAGAAGCATAACATAATCAAAATTTTGTTATAAATGAGATGTTATCTTATAAAGGTAGTCAAGATGAAGACTACACACAACTTGTTTGTCAAATTATTGAGGAAGCAGGTGTTGATGAGGAAGGTCTTATGAGGTGCTCAGATCAGCACAAGAACATGATGCCAAAAGAACTAGATAAGAGACTTGATGATTGTCTCATGAAGTACTTAAGGGATGTTGCATTGCAGCAAATCCAGATGATTCTAGAAGCATCAACAGAGACTCTAGAGCCTCATGGTTTTAAAATTGAATATCGGCGTGTGTTTGCAGGTGTTGAAGAAAGTGAAGGTAGACAGAATCAAAGATCCGTCATAAATAAGAGAGAGGCAACATTGTCTCATGAAAATGATTATGATCATTTTCAATCAAGTTGTGCATCCATGGAAGAGCAGTTGCAAGAACCTATTGTTGTAGAGAACATGGTAAAGTCAACTCATAAATACAACCTTAAAGATAAGGAGACTAAAGGATGACATTCAAATACAATGCTGACAAATTATGATGAAGAGCTAAGGTTTTTGGAAGAATGGCTAGAGAAACCTAAAGAAGAAGAAGACTACATAACAATTGTAGACACAAAACACTCAAGAATGCTTAGTTGTAGCATGATGAAGGAAGAAATTGAAAGCCAAGACATAGAGTTGTCTTGTGAAGATGGGATTATGCTACATACACAACAGAATTGTGTCGACCAAAGTATTGTCTTGAAAAACAATGAGGAGAATGAAGGTAACGAGGAGAGTGTCAAGGAGAGCTCAAAAATCCAAGGGAGAATGCATATTCAAGGGAGAACCAAGAGAAGTTTGTTGGCAGAGGAAGCAAAAAACTACCTAAACAATGAAGATAGACATGGAGTATCAACTCTTAACTAATGATGAAAAATTGGACAAGCAATTTATTTGTTGTAAAGTGTTTTTTTTGTTTGCAGGTGCAGACAAGGATAAGAGTTTTGAAAGCAGTCAGTCTTCCATGAAGAAGCAAGGAGATTGGAGGAGACAACTAACTGTCTCAAACACTTATGGAGAAGTGCAAGATGGAAGACATATTCTGGGAGAAGTTGCAAACTTTGAAGAATATTCCCATGGACCTAAGGACATCAAGGACAAAAAAGAGAATATTGTAATAACAAGATGGATGAAGAGATGACAGCAAGAACCATACACATTACGCTTCTAGAGGTACAACAACGAGTTGGCTGTAGTACCATTTACCAATAGAGAACATAGATGGACATTGAAATAGATAGTTTGTGGAAGTTGATGATGAAGAAGTCTAGATGGGGATACCATGAAATGAGAAGTGTAGTCAACCACAACGGCAATTGGCTGAGAAAGATTATGTCAGCAAGGTAACTAGTAAACAACAAAATAGGATGTGTGATCCTGAAATATCTCAACTAGAGATGAGGAAGCAGGGTGTTAGAAAAACAAGACCGCGGAGCAATAAAATAAAACAAATGCAGAAACAAAACATAGAAGAAGTAAAAGACCTCTAAATTAGGAAGATAATCAGGCTCCACAACCAACACAGGGCAGTCAACAGTGTGAGCAAGAATAGAACAAAACTTGGGATCCTGTAAGATGGAGGACAACAGAGAAGGACACATGCAGCGGAGCATGTGACAACATCAACATAATTTCAAGGACGAGTGAAGCAGTTGAAGATACATGATCAGGAGATCATGCAAAATTTCAACCTTGGGAGTCTGATGCAGGAACATTTTTGCCTCCAGAAGTCAACCTTGTTGCTTAGGCCTACATGGTCTTTGAGTTTTACTAAAGGAGTTGGTTCCTTAATTTAAATTATTGT
>CBVK0102633188.1:0-16282 GCA_900067695.1 Picea abies
CCCCCCCCCCCTTATTTATGCATTGTCCTCAGTGCATTATGTACACATATCAGCAAGATTTCCAAAATATTAAAAAAGATGCAGGTATTCTTCCTGCATTGCATCCTCATGCTCCCAAGTAGCGTCCTTGGGACCGTACCAAGTCCATTGGACCTTTACAATCCCTATTGCTCGATTATGGAGCTGTTTGATTTTTCGGTCCAGAATGCATACTGAATGCACTTGGATAGTGCCTTCTTGCTCCACCTGAATCACATTCCAATCAATTACATGATTAGCATTTGCTCCACCTGAATCACATTCCAATCAATTACATGATTAGCATCAGGTATATATTTCTTAAGAAAGGATACATGAAATACATTATGAATGGTCATTGATGTAGGAAAGGTAAGCATGTATGTTACACGCCCAATCCTCTCTAGGATTTCAAATGGCCCACAATAGAAAGTTGTCAACTTTGAACAATTTCCCAACTTTAGGGAACTTTTGTTGGCCTTCACTTTCAAGAATACATGATTCCCCACTTTAAATTCCCTATGAGTTATGCCCTTATCAACATAGGTTTTCTGCCTGTCTTGGGTAGCCTTTAAATTTTGTTTTATTTTCAACATTTTCTCCTCCATTTCTCTGAGTAAATCTAGCCCAACCACTGCTCTATCTATTGGGTTATCCTATCTTATCGGTGTGTTGCACCTTTTGCCATAAAGTGCCTCAAATGGGCTCATCTTTAGAGATGTTTGGTACCCATTGCTATAAGAAAACTCTACTAAGTGTAGGTATTCTTCTCATTTTCATGGTTTATCCATCACATATATCTTCAACATATCCTCAATCACTTGATTCACCTTCTCTATTTGTCCATCTGATTCTGGATGATAAGTTGTACTAAAATTCAAATTTGTTCCAAATCCATTAAATAATCTCTTCCAAAATTTTGAGGTAAAATTTGGATCTCTGTCAAACACAATTGTCTTGGGTATACCATGTAATCGAGCAATTTCTCTCATATAAACATCAGCAATTTTGGTTGCCTTGTGAGTGAGCTTTATTGGACTAAAATGAGCAGCTTTAATAAGCTTATCCACCACTACCATGATAGAATCATGTTGTTTGTTTGTTCTGGGAAGTTTGGTGATGAAATCCATTGTTACAACTTCCCATTTCTACTCAGGAATGGGTAATGGTTGTAGCAAACCAGATGGGTGTCCATTCTTAGTCTTTACTTTTTGACATTCCAAACATTTGGCAATAAAATCAACAACTTCTTTCTTCATTCCTGGCTAATAATGTTGTCTCTTGATAGCTGCAATAGTTTTATGATAACCTGGGTTCCCAACATAATGTACATTACGCATTTCTCTCAATATCATATTTTTCAATTCCTAGGAGTTTGGTACATCAATTTTTCCCCTGTACATAAGAATTTCATCATTATCTAGCTTATATTCTTCAATTTTTTGCTGCAAAATATCTTGTTATAATTTTTCCACTAATTCCTTGTATTGCAAATATGATTTTGCGGCCTCCAAAATTATGTGTTTCAAATCTAATTGGTACATGTTAATTGTTGTAGCATGGAACTCATGCAATCTTTTGTTGAGTTCATCAACCACTTTGTTCTATTTCCCTTTGATATGCTTTATATCAAATTCATATTCACTAAGAAATTCTAACCATCTTCTTTGCCTAGCATTTAGAGTTGGATGATCAAATAAATATTTTAGACCATTATGGTATGTCCTCAGCTCAAACCTTTTCCCCATTAGGTAGTGTATCCATTTCCTCAAGGCATGCACTATGGTTTCCAACTCCAAATCATGAGTGGCATAGTGCCTTTCATGCTCCTTCAACTTCCTTGATTCATAACATACAACAAACCCATTTTGATTGAGGTCTCCACCAAGTCCTTCTTTACATGCATCTGTGCATACAATGAAGTCTTCATTTGGATCTACAATCCTTAAAATTGGAGCACTAGTTAACAATTGCTTCAAGTTTTCGAAACTCTTTTCACAATTCAATATCCACTGAAACTTCACACCCTTCTTTTGCAAGGAAGTGATTGAGTGTGCAATCTTTGAGAATCCTTCAATAAATCTCTTATAGTAGCCTACAAGGCCCATGAATGATCTTACCTCTGTCACATTCTTTGGCATTGACAATCCTCTAATGGATTCTATCTTCTTAGGATCCAATGTTATCCCATCCTCTGAAATGATATGCCCCAAATAATGAATTTGCTTCTAATAAAATGATCACTTGCTCAATTTGGCATATAATTGATGCCCCCTTAATACTTGTAATACCATCCTCAAGTGTTGTTCATTCTCTTCCTTTGAATTAGAATATATAGTAATGTCATCTAAAAATACAATGAAAAACTTATCTAAGTATTCTCTGAAAATACCATTCATTAAACACATGAAGACAGCTGGTGCATTTGATAATCCAAAGGGCACCACTATGAACTCATAATGACCATACCTTGTTCTGAAAGCAGTCTTGTTGATGTCTTCTTCTTTAATTCTTACTTGATGATAACCTGACCTAAAATCAATCTTGGAGAATATTTTTGCATCTTTCAACTAATCAAAGAGGTTATCAATCACTGGCAAAGGATACTTATTCTTCACAGTTACCTTGTTCAACTGCCTGAAGTCAATGCAAAGTCTAAATGTTCCATCCTTTTTCTTCACAAATAAAACTAGGGTACCCCAAGGTGACACACTTTGGCGTATATACCCCTTCTTCAAGAGCTCTTCAAGCTGCATTTGCAATTCCTTCAATTCTAGTGTACTCATTTTGTATGGAGTCTTGGATATTGGAGATGCTCCAGGCATCAAATTTATGGAGAAATCAATGTCTCTTTTAGGGGGTAATCTGGGTATTTCCTTAAACACATCTTCAAACTCTTTTAGGACTACATAATCTTCAATATTTGACACTCTATCTTTAGGTGCTTCCTCCATATGAGCTGCAAATATTTGACACCCTTTTCTATAACATATCTTTAGCTGCAATGCTGAAATTTATGTAATAGTTATTGCCCTGGGAATTCCCTACACTTTCCTTAGGTTCCCTTCCTCGTCCAAGAAATTAAATGTCTTGTTATGATAGTCTAGGATAGCATGATGTTGGTCCAACCAATCCATCCCAATTAGATAGTCATAGGAACCTAAAGGCAAGATGTTCAAATCTGCCCTGGTGTTCAGTCCATTCATGTCCATAGGACATGACTTAACCATCTCATTAACTTTTCTTTTGGCTCTGGTAGCCAACTGCACCAACCAATATTTTTCATGCTTTCTTCTTGGAAAATGAAAAATTTCCACCATCTTAGGATCTATATAACTATGACTAGCTCCTAAATCAATTAAAATAGCAATGGTTTGGTTGTTGATCATACCTTCCACTTCAATCATATGTGACTGATACTCTGCTTTCTTGTTGTCCAGGGCTGTATATATCCTTGGTACATTTTTTCCCATGTCCTCCACTATATCAGCGTGTTGTACATTGTGAGCAGTCCTCACTTTTTCACCTATGTGAGGACAATCTCTAAACATATGATCTCCTTTACAACCCCAACATTGAATAGGTGGTTGCCTTGGCCTTTAACCCCTTGTCTCAATCATTTTGGGCTCTCTAGAATTTGGTTGTCCCTAAGGATTATTTCTGAAGAATGGTGGCTTAATTCGCTTCTTCCTCTGATCCCTCTTTAATTTATTCTTGTCTTCCCAAGATTTTTGGAAATTTGGCCTTACTTTTTGCTGATCATATATGCATTTATCTCACCTTATGGTCTCCTCCAATGTTTTGGGATCATCATATTGTACTTTTTCATTGATGAATGATGGAAATCCACTCAAATACCTCTGAATCTTAGTTGTTTCATCCTTGATGAAAGAGACATACTTCAGCAGTTATAAAAACCTTCTTTCATATTCATCTATGGTCATACTCCCAAGCTTGATTTCACGGAACTCTTTCATTTTCTTGTCATAGTATCTCTTAGTCAAGTATTTATTTTCAAAATACTTCTTGAATTCCCTCCAAGTAACATTTTTCTCTTTAATGTGTTGCACCTGCACAAGTTGGTCCCACCACAACGATGTCTTTCCCTTGATTTGATAGATGGAAATTCTTCCTTTTACATGAGAAGAATAATTATGCAATTGAAAACACTTTCTCATGCCCAGCAACCATGTATCTGCATCTTCATCCTTCTTGTGCTCACCATCAAATGTAGGAGGTTTGATTTTGTTCATTTCTTCTCGTAGCTCATCCACCCCAGACCTCTTATGCTTCCTGATATGGGATGGAATTGATTTGTTGTGTGCTTTCTTATTGGAATTCCTCAAGGAGTGACAGTGATGTCTACTAACACTTCTTGTTCTTCTTTTCTCATCAGGAGACCTGTGACTTCCTAATTTGCTTGAGCCACTCTCCTTATCCAATTTATTTTTTATTTTTCTCAAGCTATGCATTAACTTCATGTTGAAGTCCTCCTACTGCTCCTTGGATTTCATAATCCTTTCATTATCATCTTTAAGGCTTTAGACATCCTTCTGCAAATTTTTAATGGTCTCTACCATATTTATGTTTTCATCCCTTCCTTCTCCATGTCCATTGGAGTTTGTTCCTTCAATGCCCAAATGGACATTCATCCCTCTGATCTCATCTTCTTGGCTGTAAGTCCCTTGTGCATATTCCATTCCTCTACACTATCTGTTGATCTTGATCTGATCTAGTTGTTGTTAACTCTACAAAATGTGCAACCAACAAAACTTTGTCAGGCTAATTGTTTCAACAATTTCATGAAAATATGAACCATTTTGGTTCAATAATAAATTAGAATTATTTCTTCTGATTTCCTGAAAATTTTATTTCCTAGATCAATTTTTTGGGTGCATAATTATATTCTATTTTCCAAGACCTTTCCAATGACTGCTCCCTTGCCCAATTATGAGTCTTGAGCAGAAAGTTATGGTTATTTGAAAATTGTCCATTAATTTTTTTGTTCACTCTTCAACTTGGTGCAATTTTGCGTCGTAACTATGCATTTTTTCACCTACTCCATTGGAGTTTTCATAGGATCTCAATTTTTTTATTCATATACATATTTTGGATAGTCTGCCCAATTTTCACCTCTTTCTGGGTTCTAGGCTACTAGTTACAGCCTATTGAAGTTCTAGGCCAATTAGTGTGTTTGGTCTGGAATGCTACATGTACCTTATTTGCATATTAAACATTTTTAACATGGCCAGAAATTTAATTCATTTATAGGAATGTATTTTATGGTTCAATAGCTTTCCATTGACTACTCCTGCGCCTCAATCTGATTCCGTAGAAGAAAGTTATGGCCCTTCGAAGTTAGTTGGGTCTTAAAATTTGCCCTCCACTGTTTGTCTTGTAACTTCCTCATAAAAGATCTATTTGACGAACGATTTACACCATTAGAAATATCTCTCCAGGCTCTTTCATTAGACCTGTAGAGACAAAGTGTGACTTGGTACACTTTGTTTTTGTGGTTTTTGAGTAGCTAAAAACGTTGTTAAGGGCCTCAAAAATGCACTACAAAAAGATGACCTTCAAACAATATAAAACGTCGCAGAAATTCGTTGGTTTTCTACTCTTGTACACCATCCAAATGACTTCGCGTGCACAAATTTCAACCTGTACACCCATATTTAGCATGTGCAGCAACACCATAAGGTAGTGCATCCTTCGTGCACCTATAAACAATGTGGATCACTTCTCTATCGCGCCAAAAACTGGTGCGCACTACTTTTATGTCTCGCGCCAATATCCACCACGCACAATTTTGGTTCATGAACTAATACCTGTTATGCACAATTTTTGTGTCGCATGCCAATATACACTGTGCACAATTTTGGTTCATGCACTAATACATGTTGCGCACAACTTTTGTGTCGCCTGCCAATATTCCGCTCACATTTCACTCTACACGTTGTACCATGCCAAAGTTTAGTACGCCCCCACCGCCCACATGTACTCCACGCGCACCATTAACTAAACTGTCATGCGACAACATTTACCCACATTGCGCATGCACCAATAAAAGTCCCCTGCGCTCTGTCAATACCGTGCACACCACGCATGCCATTATTATGTGTGTGCACACCGCGCACACCAGTATTATGCATGCGCCACTCAATCCGCACCGCGCAATGCTAAATTTAGTGCACACAACAGCACGCCAAAATTTTCCGCGCAGTGTCAAATTTAAGTGTGCACAACCGCGCGCCAATATTTTTCCACGCAGTGCCAAATCTAAGTGTGCATACCCACGCACAAATATTTTTCCGCGTAGTGTCAAATTTAAGTGTGCACACCCGTGCGCCAATATTTTTCCACGCAGTGCCAAATTTAAGTGTGCAGACCTGCGCGCCAATATTTTTCCACGTAGTGCCAATTTTTAGCGTGCATAACCACGTACCCTTATTTTCCACACATCATAATCTTTTTACTGTGCATCATGCATTTTTAGTGTGCACACCAACACACATTCTTTTTTTATGCGCATCAATTCCTCATGAATTATGCTACAGAAATTGGGGCTTTTGCCAAACTTTTTCCCAATTTTCACCATAGACATTCTACAACTATGAAATTTGTTCAATTTCACCCTGATAACACCAATTCAACCTCTACAACAACAAATCTTTGTTGGTTGACATTGTTGGAATGATTTTTTCCCAAACTCAATTCACGAATTGAGAATTTTAATCAACTAATCTCGCTCCATCCGTCATGGCTTCCCTGTAACTTCAAATTCGACCAATTCCAGGTCTAAATTTTCTAGAATATATATTAAATCAAGAATATCTCACCACTTGGCCAAATTTCTCAATTTTTCCATGAATTTAACAACAAAAATTGGGGATTTTCCCAATTCCACGCAATTGCTTCTAATTTTTATCATGGACGCTCTGTAACATGAAATTTGTCCACTTCGAAATAAATCCTCTGTGAAATTTCACTTCAATTCAACTTGCTCGGCCGATCCAGGCTCAGTGTTGAAAATTGGAGCTCTTATACCATATTGTAACATCCCCAACATCCAACTGGGCTATGCCACGTAAACATTTTCGAACTGTATGCAAATTAGAACATATACACACAAAAACTCTTGCGAAACTTTATATATATAACTTAAAACAGACAAATACATTTTGTAAATGCACATCATCATACAAAAATAATAGTAAACATATACATGCAGCATAGACAGGCAATACCCATAAATATAAAGACAGGTATAAACCACACACGGGAAAAAACCATAAAAATAAACACATAAATAATAATGCAACATATAAATTAACACACAATTGACACTTATCTTGGTAAGAATATCACCAACTGTGTCCAGACCTTCCATGAACCTCCCAGCCTTAGACCACACTACTCATCACTTTCAGCAGTGGGTCACCCCCGAGCTGGGACTAAACTCCACCTGGGTAAAGGGATTCCTAACCAGGATGATGAATCTTAGACAACAGGAAAGACTTTGTCACAGGTTCCAACTCAAACTAACATCCTACAATCTCTCATTCCCCACATGCCTATCCCACCCCAGGAAGTGTGCCCCTTCTCTGCTCAACAGTCCCTCGACTACCCCACTTCCCTTCCAGGGCTTCAACAACAGGCCGAACATGAAGTCTCAGAGCCCTGTAGCTACAGTTTATCACCTTCAGGAAATCAATTCCCAATAATTCTCTCACTTAGAGAGATTTTTCACAGGCCTGACAACCCGCCTCTTCAATATCCCACAGGCCTGACAACCTACTTCTTCAGTCCATCTCCTGAGCTAACTAGGTATAGGTATGGGTATGGTACTAGTTCAAGTACGGATATAGGCATAGGGAGGTACGGAGGACAGCTGAATGAGTGAGTGAATGATGATGGAATGAATGACTGGGCAAATGAACTAAGTCCAAACTATATGTATGCATGTTCCCAACTTGACACTTGTCATGTTGGGAGCTACTTTGGTCCACTTGTCCCCATCCTTAAAACTTAGGATAAAATAATTATCCATACTTTATACTTTAAGGAATATTAATATAATATTCATTTTTGGCTTAAGCTCACTAGTTTAGCCCTTTTCCTTAACTTTTAGCCCCCCCTTTCCCTAACTAGTGGATTTTAGTCCCCCGTACTCTTTTATCGTGGTCGCTCTACACGTAGCGATGTATTATATTAATGATGAGACATATACAAAAATAGGCCCACTGGCCTTTAGCATCTAGGCTCTCTGGCCTAATTCAAAACATAAGCCTCCTAGCTTATAATAATTGGCTCACCAGCCTATAAAACAAAACATATACACAAAAGCTCCCTGGCCTCAAAATCGTGCACACTTAATTTTGTTGCGCACGGTATCGTGGAATGTGCACACTTCATCATTTTAGTGCACAGTACATGTGTGCACTATACCATGGAAGGTACATACAAAAATGATATCAAACAGCTCACCAGCTTAAGTACATTTTCATTTACATTTACAAGTGGGTCCGGCCTAGGGGTATTACACCTATAGTAAAACTTGATACATATAAGAGAGAATATAGCCCTTAACTTCAAAATTACCAAAACATTCACAACATAAAGAACACAAGAATATAGAGAAATAACCCAGGCATGATAACACCATCAAATACTCCTTATGGAAAGGATCACTCCACAAACCATGATTTCTACAAGACAATACATCCAACATATCTCCAATATGATGATACTCATGTGTATGTATACTTTCTCATGAGTATTCCTGGGGGTCTATGCCAACTACCCCTTATTATTATATTATTTCCTCAAACTACCAAGTGGGCCTATTTATTACTCAACAACTACCAAGTGGGTCTATTCCATGATTATGGCCATGTTACATTCATTATCCCCTTGGGTAGTTCCCTAGGTACTCCATATCATCCTCCCTAGGTACATTACATCCCCACATTATCACACCAATTGTGCATGTTAAGTTATGAATTTGTTTTTGTTTCTTTCTTAATTTCTTAAGTAATTATGACACCATACTTTGGTGATTGTGTATGTGAGTTGAACATTGTAGTTATTGTGGTTGCACTAAATCTACCAATGTGGGTTTGGATCTTTCTTCTTCAAACTTGGCTTCTATTGTTGCATCTATGATATGTGGTGGTTTTGAGTTGTTGTTACCTTTGACAACCTAAGGTTGGGTGGTAGCCACTATTTCAATCTTAGAGGGAATCAATTTTGGTTTTCCAAGATCATTGAGATGACTATTTTAAGAGTTTCAATCACCACTAACATATATGTAATGGTTTGAAAATATTGATGGGCTAGCTTGAGTGGTTGAGTGTTTTGAGCTTCAAGTAAGAGGTTGTGGGCTCAATCCTCTAGGTGGGTTGTCTTTGCTACATGCCTCATTTGATGTCTCTATTGGGTCAAGTGTTGTAATCAACACCATGAGTTTACATTGGGTACCATCCATAAAAATGTATGGAAGTGTCAGGGGGTTTCCTTGCGATATTTTCCTTGGAAAAAATAACGTAGTGGTTGAAGACCAATAATAATAAACTCCAGGTGTTTTATATAGTGTCTTACGTTTTGATGATTTTATTTTATTTTAAATTATTTGAGATGAATTTGAGAGGCATCCTTCCAAAGTATCCAATTTACTCGATTACTCCTCAATCACCTTTCTCTAATTAAAAATAATCTAAATCAACTTTCAAATATGTTATTTGAATGTATCAACTTCGATTTGTAAAAGTTCTAGTTCCTCTAAATTCTCTAATAAAACTATATAGTAAGGGTGTCACCTCAAATGACCTTCTTGTTCCTTTTCATTATTTAAAATATTAACAAAATATAAATAAAGGCCTTTAAATTTGAAAAACCTTAAGGAGTTGAAAATAATGCCCTATAGTTACCACCATGTCAAAGTCCATTATCCCCAAAACTACTCAAATATAGAGGTGGAGAGAAAATATAGATTTGTAACTTCCTTGTAGTTCATAGAAATGTGTGTAATTTGCATCTTTTTCCTTAAGTGCATCGTTATTAAATGTTATGTGGGAATTAATTTTTAGAAGTATTTTTCTATATCGATGCATTAATTAAATTGCATTAATATTTCTTAAATCAGTTTTCTTTAATAAATTCATCATTACAAATTAGTGTAATTTAATTAAGAGGATTCAAAATAGGCATCTACTAGCACAAAACCATCCAAATGCCTAATAACATTGATAACAACTAGTTAAACTAATACTTTAGGCTATTATTATTACCATACTTATCTCTATACTAATAATGGTTCTATCATTACTCTTAGTTATCTTAGAGGCCAACCCTCTCGTAACTTCCACTCTCATCTTGGGTAATTCAAGTCTTCTTCTCACTAGCTAAGGATGGACGCTAACCATAACATACCTCATGATTAGAATATATGTAAGTTATATAATGAGGAACCAAATCAAAAGAACACTTAATTTTCTCCAAATTTACTTCTTTTTTGGGGGTAAATAAAAGAGAACTATATATTGATCTTCACATATATACGTGTCACTACAAAATCAGGAGTCTGCCACCTGTCCTACCACTCCAAATTTACTTATTATGGTATCATAGTATTATATATTATTGTGCATTTAAATCTCCATATGTTTTGACATCCTAATTCATCCCGAAGATCAAAGGTGTGTTTCTCTTTCATTAGAGAAATTACTCAATTTTATAAGAAGTCATTACATATCATAAAATCCATCTCCATTTAAGAACTTGTGTCTTACTACCCCATTATTTAACAAGGCTACTAGGTAGCATATACCTGTCGAATATAATAATGAAAGTATTGTTTAAGGAGATAGGGAGACAAGGAGTAGGCATGAAATGACTAGATGGCATAAATATTTATTACAATAACATTGGGGGAAGTGACGGCAGCAATAAGATTTCAAAGTTTTTGGCCAATAAGATATCAGATAAATGAGATTTAAAATTTAAAATTAATCACTATTTTTTAAAACTTTAGATAAAAAGGTGTATATTTTATTGTCAACCATGAACTAATAGAAAGTCAAACCTAACTCAACACTATATACCATGCCTATCGGCAAGTATAATAAGATAAAAAAAAGCACACATATCCTATCAATGTTCAAAGAAGCCCCAAGCATCAAATCTATTCTATAATACAAAACTCAAATTTTATTTAGAATATAAATTTATTATGACATATTAATTATTTTCACAACCTCAAATGATATAGAACTATTGCAATATTTTTCATAAACCTTTGGTAAAGCTTCATTTTATATCTTTATATCCTATTCTCTTTATCTTTCTCTAACTCTTTTGGTAAAGCTTCATCTTATACCTTTATATCTCTATTCTCTTTATCTTTCTCTAACTCTTTGTCAAACTGAGGGCTTTGCGGCTAGGTTTTGCTAGCCGCATCCCTATTACCATGGATATGGGTGACTGTAGGCGAGGACGTGGGCCACTTCCAGGGAGAGCATGGACATGGGCGAGGGCGCGAGCTACCAGGGAGAGCAGACTCTGTGGAGTGAGGCGATGAGTGCAGGGTGTGCGAGGGTCCGACGATGGTGGCGGAGGGGCGTTTCCTAGAGGGCATGTGGTGCGACGGTGCTCTGTGCAGTGGTTGACTCCTGTTCAGGGCCGAACTTCTCTCTTCTTTTACCAAAAGTTGTATCGACCATAGTTGTTACTCCAGATATGCGGCAGATTAATCTTTGGAGCATTGGTGGAGGCTTCCAGAGTTTGTTGCTATGGGGTTTTTTTCCTCTCTTTGATTTTTCTGGACCCTCTTCACCTCTTCCGCCTTGGCTAGAAGAGGTTTTGGACCAAAGCTTTGAGGTCCACACCGGAGGGCGTGCAGTGTATTGCTTAACACTTTGAGGTCATTTGGGGGTGTGCGGTGTTGGATAAACACTTTGAGGTCCTTTGGGGGCATGCAACATTTGGTTCAGTTTTTTTTCTGTTGTTTGTTGGGGTTTTTACCCCTAGTTTGTTTTCCATTTACAACTTGCATACTGGTACTAGTGACTTTTTGGTTTCTTTTGGGGATGTAGTAGTATTCTTTGAGCATGGTTTATGGACTAGTTCTGCTATGATTATCTATTATGGTTTTGAAGATGTTAAAAAATTATATTTTCAGTAAGATAATTTGAACTAATTTTCTATTAAAAAAAACTCTTTGTCAAACTAAATTTTAATATATTTTTTCTTTCTTTCTCAAACTAAATTTTAATATATTTTTTATTTCTAAGAAATCTTCATATACTAATATTTTCTTTTGTAAATCTCATTTACTAGATTTGAAAACTTATATTTGTGAAACTAAATTTTAGTAATTTTTTTTTGGAAATGAGTGTAGATTAATGTTTTATTGTCTAAATCTCATTTACTAGATTTGAACACTTATACAATATATAGTTTTTAAAAATGATATTAAAACCAAAAAAAAATTAAATGCTTTTTTTTATAAAAGAATATCCTAAGATTAGAATTAGACACTTGGTACCTATATAGGTGGAATGGTTTTCTTACGTTATTATTAAGTTCCACTTTCAATATTTAAAATAATGCTTTCTCCTACCAGAATCATAACTTTATTAAGTACGTAATTATTAGAAGCATTAGTGAGCATTAATGCTTCCCACCAAAAAGCTATTATCACATCAACTTTAATATTAGGTACAATATGGTAATATATGCCTTTTACGGACCAAAGTGGCATCATAATGTTGAAACATGGCAAACACAAGACACAAAAAATTGATATCTTAAATGTTCAAAAGTAACCCAAGTAACATGTGGAAATATCTTTAAAAACATGATGTTCATAATTGGATATCTTCCATGTTTAAAAGTAATCCCAGTAACAAGTGGGAATATCTGCAAAAACATGATGTTAATAAATTTTTTAAGTAAAGATAATGTTATTTTAATAAAATATTTAAATATATATATAATTGATCATGTATAGTATGATAATTTTAGATAATGCATATTTGCATTTTACAATTCATATCAAAAATTATTTATTTCAATGATAAATGATTACTCTATTACTTTATTTATTAGAGGTTACATCTTGTTTTGATTGATATAATAAATAAATAAATAAGTTAAATATGGTATTTTTATTTTATTTTATTTTATTTTTTGTAATTTTTAGTTTAAAAAATGTTTAATTTAGGAGTATTGATATTTATTAATAATAAGTGTTTTGTTTCATTTAATGGAATTATAGGAGTTGTGTAGTTTTATTAATTTCATTTTCATTTTTAATTTTTTAGTTTTTTTTTGGATAACATTTGAATATTTTTATAATTAAAACTTCATGTTCTTTCATTTGATAAAACATGTAAATTTTACCTTTGAATATGATGTTTCCATATATTTATTATGAGAATAAAATTTGTAAAAAAACAATTTTATAATCTAGAAAATATATCAAACTTTAATTAGAAACGTCTTTATTATATTTGCTATAGACATGGTATATAGTTTTGAGTTAGGCTTGACTTTTTATTAGTTTATAGTTGATCATAAAATATATACCCCTTTATCTAAAATTTTAAAAAATAATGATTTATTTTAAATTTTAAATCTCATTTATCTAATATTTTATTGGCCAAAGACTTTGAAGTCTTATTGTTGCCTTCACTTCCCCCGATATCATTGTAATCAATATTTCTTGTTTTTTAATATATACTGTCAAAAGTGGGACCCATCTTGTTGCAAAACCAAAATCACCATTCTTAGGATCAAAAAATAATTTTAATGTGAATCAACTTGCGTACACCTTTGTTTATGATACATTAAATAATTTATGAAGTTGGATACAATCTTGATTGTACTACCCTACATTATTTATGATACATTAAATAATTTATGAGGTTGAGTACAATCTTGGTTGTACTACCCTACACACCTGAGTTATCAACGAGCTTCAGCTGCCAGTGAGGAAACCACAACACCAAAAAGTCACTTTCATGTATTATCGAGATCGGAATGACAATTCTAAATATTTCGTAAAATACAATACCCTCAAAAAATTATTACACACATGGTACTTATTAAACTTCATATTACTTTGTTATTTACCTTTAATATTTATCTCCTTGGCAGATATTACACATATGCTATGCAGACTTGTTTAAATAAACCTGAATATATTTTCAAATACATTGATATGGTCAACAATGATATTAATTTCTAAAAACAAGTGCAACAAACTTACCTAAACCCAAATTTTATAGTGTAAATATTTTAATTTAAAACTAAATAATCTATAAAAACATAACCTTTCATAAAAAAAAATCGATATACAAGTCGAAATCAAATACTATGAATTTGAAATCAAATGTGAGGGTTAATCTCACTTAGTCTATCAACCAAAACCCTTTACTAGCAATGTGTACTTTATTCATTTTTAGAACAAACTCTATAACTTGAAGTTTTCATGGAGGAACATAAGTTAGGGAACAAAGGTGAAGTTCATGCAGGGGATAAGGAAACAACCAAACCCAAAGTTTGTGCAGCAAAATAAGGTAAAAGAGATTTATCAAAATAGGTAAATTTTGAAAATGAGGAAGCGTATAAAAATGGTGTGGTTATAGAACCTAAGGCACCAATTCATTTAGATCCATACGAGCCTCCGGATGTCAAAAAGGATAAACGATGTGATGGAACTAATCTTGAATGAAATTATGATTTAAAAAACCCTACAGATTGAGTGGAGTTTGTAACTTATGAATTAAAAGAAAGCAAGTGACTTAAGCTATTGGAAAGAGTGAAAAGAATTTAATTATATGGATAATTATTGTTTATCAATATATTTCATATTAAAAGATTAATTAATATCTTAAACTTTTTAAAAATAAATTATATATTATATTAATTTTTTTTTAATTTGGATATTTTATTTATCAAATTGATATTAAAAAGTATTAATTTTAATAATTTTTTTTTTTTTTTTATGTATGGAGGAATTAGCAACGAGGCCCCATACGTGGCACACATTGTAAGTCGGGAGAAGTTGAACTTAAAACTTCATGAAACTTCATTTTCACAACACTTGTCAATTGAGGTACCCCGAAAACTTAATTTTTTAAATGTTATATATAGTTATTTAATTTTGTTTGTTTCTATTTTTTATTATTTTTTAATATAACTTTAAGCCACAACAAAATAAAAATAAAATAGTGGTTATTAATTACAAAATATTAAAAACAAAATAAAAGAAAGATTAAAAATTATTATTATTAAATATAATATAGTAAAAACGATATTAATGGTAGGGCATCTCCTTTTCTCTGTGCAATGAATATAATAATAAAAGAACTTTTCAATGAAATTAATGATTATTAATTGCAAAATAATAAAAAACAAGATAAAAGAAAGATTAAAAATGATAGTTATTAAAATAATATACTAAAAAGATATTAGTAGAAAAGAAAAATTGAAAAACCAAATATAAATTAAATAATAAATAATAAATAATTAAACCAATCAACAAGGACAAAGTCAATTAAAATGAAAAATAATATTAAAATTGTTGAATAAATAAAATAACAATTATAAAAATCAAAGAAATGAAGAAAGCTTAATGATGAAGATAATGTGTAGTAAGTTTTCAAAATTGGTTAAGTGTGTAGTCATTTTCACCATTAAGATTATTAAGATGTTTTTCAATTTCTAATAGAAGAATGATAGAATTTCAATTTCTAATAAAATAAAACTTATAACTTTTATCACTAAATATAAAAAAAAAAATTAATTAATTATAACATATAAAATTTAATTATTGATTATAATAAGTAAAGTTAATAAAAATAGAAATAACTTTATCATTAAACCCATTGTATATTATAAGGAATTGTTTTGTTTCGTGTAATATATAGGGAATCGGTTAGATATGGTTGGGAGAATGTTTTATGGTGTTAGTGTATGGCCAATGATTAGCATAAACGAGCGGTGGAAAATATAATTATAAAGTTTAAATTTTGATTTTATTTTATAAAAAATATAATTTTTAATAAAATAATATATACTTCATAAAAGTGAAATTGAAGTTGAGTTAAGTTAGAAAGAAAATGCCTATATGCACGAAGTCTTAAAAAAAGCACGAGTGCACATATATCGAAATAAAGCCCCAATCCCAAAAACTTGGAGTTTCAATAATTTTAACATACCAATCTTTTTATAAACACAATGGAAGAAAAAGGATAAAAAA
>CBVK0102633198.1:0-10524 GCA_900067695.1 Picea abies
TATATCTTATTCTTTCTAAGCTAGGTAGTGCATATTCTGTGTTTGTATCTACCTTTTATGCCATGAAAGAGGCTCTAGGGAAAGCTTATGTACAACGCACTCTTGAGTCCTTTTGTACTTCTTTGATTAGAGAGGAAGATAAGCTTGTACAACTTGGAGTGATCAATGTTGCAGGTACCTCAAACAAAGCCTTAGTTGCCCAACAGAAAGATAAACCCAAGTATCCCAAGAAGCAACATCCTCGCTACAACAACAAACAACCTAAGGGTCCCAAACGCTCTCAGATAGCTTCAACTCCTAATGGTGACAAAGGATCAAAATATAAAAGTAAGAATACTAACATACATTGCAACTTTTGTAATAAAGATGGTCATGATGAGTCCAAATGTTTCAAGAAGATGGCATCTTTAGAAGAAACGATGAAGAAGCACAACATCAGTATTAATTCTTCTTCTTTTTCTTCTTCTCATGGACATGCACTTTCTTCTTCTGGTTTTTCCTTCAATACAACTTCTACTACTACTTCTTCTTTTGATGAGTGGCTTATTGATTCAGGATCATCTTATCATATGGCTAAGGATAAAGCCATATTTTCTGCTCTAAATGAATGTAACACCAACAAAATATTTGTTGGTGATGATAGATCTCTTAGTGTTGTAGGATCTGGAACAATTCAGGTAGAAAATGGTCATTTCGATGATGTATTGTGTGTTCCAAATATTTCTTGTAACCTTCTATCAGTATATCAAATCACTCATTCAGGTGAAGGTAAAACTGTCGAGTTTTCACCTCACCAAGTTGTAATCAAGGATCTAAAAGATCTGAATCATGTTCTTGCAACTGGAATTTATGATGATATTACCAAGTTGTACAAATTTGAAAACTTTGGGTGATCATCTTTTTCATCAGTTGTTGTTGCTCATAGCGATGACTTGAGAAAACTTTGGCATGAGTAGTTTGGTCATCTAAACTATCACTCATTGCAGCAACTATGTAATCAATAGATGGTGATTGGTATTCCTCTTGTTTCATGCAGAGATGATGTTTGTGTCGGTTGTGTTATCGACAAACATCATAGGGACAGTTTTGACAAACGTTCCTCTTGGCACGCCTCGGGTCCTTTGCATATTGTTCACAGTGATTTGTGTGGTCCACTTTCTTCTCCTTCTTTTTCTGGGTGCAAGTGTTTCTTAACTTTCATTGATCACTTTTCCAGACGTACTTGGGTTTACTTCTTAAAACTCAAGAGTGAAGTTTTTGACAAGTTTTTGGCCTACAAGGCCCTTGTAGAAAAGCAATCTAGACATCAAATTCAAAGGTTAAGAACAGATAATAGGGGTGAATATGTGAACAAAAATTTTACAGGTTACTACACTACATACAGAATCCAAATGCAACACACTGTTCCATATACACCACAAGAAAATGGTGTTGCTGAGAGAAAGAACCGCACATTAAAATAAATGGCTAATTGTATGATCCAATCTAAGGGATTGTGTCTACTGTATTGGGCAGAAGAAATCAACTATGAAAATTACATAGTCAATCACACTCCCACAAAAGCTCTTAAAAATATAACACCAGAAGAAACTTGGACTAAAATTAAACCAGATGTAAATCACTTCCGTGTATTTGGCAGTATAGCATGGGCTCACATTCCTGATGAGAAAAGGAAAGCATTGCAGCCTAAAAGTGAGAAGTGTATATTTGTTGGTTATTGTGAAAATGTCAAAGGTTATATACTTCTTCAACCACATTGTAATGAAATTATTATTAGAAGAGATGTTAAATTATTAGAAGAGATGTTAAATTTGATGAAAATATCTTGGCCTGTGAGCCTAATTCGGTGGTTGTGCCTTCTTCGGCCTGCGAGCCATCTTCGGCAGTTGTGCCTTCTTTTGTTCCTATTATGGATTCTTCTTTATATGATGAAAGAGAGGATGAAAATCCACCTCTGCTTGCTGACATTCCTCCAGATGAGTCCCTTGAACCTGAACAAGCACCAGTTCCATCGCTTCCTAGATGGGTCTGTTCAACACGAGAAGCAGTTGGTGATCTTAGTTGGTGATCCTTCAGATCAGTGTCGGACACGTTCACAGTTCCAGCAAGCCTCTTCTCTTTGGCTCAGCTTTCAAAAACTCTTGATCCAGAGACATTTGCACAAGCTTCAAGTCATCCATATTGGGATACAACAATGAATGAAGAGTATCATTCCTTAATGGAAAACTATACTTGGGATCTTGTACCTCTTCCAAAAGGAAGAAAACTTGTTAGATGAAAATGGGTATACATAAGTAAGTATGCATCAGATGGAAGTGTTGAAAGACATAAGGCTCGATTATTTGCCAAAGGATTTCCCCAAGTTGAAGGCATTGACTATAATGAAACCTTTTCCCCTGTAGCCAAAATGAGTTCCATCCACCTTGTTCTTTTTCTTGCCACCTCACATAAATGGGAGGTCTATCAAATGGATGTTAAATCTGCCTTCTTGCATGCCGATTTGAAAGAAGAAATCTACATGGAACAACCTCCTGGCTATGTCCATAATGACTCTAGCCTTGTTTGTCACCTCAAGAAATCTCTTTATGGTCTCAAGCAAGCTCCCCGAGCTTGGTATGCCAAAATGGATAACTTTCTTATTTCCACTGGATTCTCTAGATGCCATTATGATCCTAATGTCTATACTAAGAAAGTAGGAACCCATCTCATAATCCTTGTTCTTTATGTTGATGACCTTATCCTTACTGGTAGTGACTCAAAACTTTTAAACCATGTGAAAACCAGCCTTAAGAAGAAATTTGAAATGACAGACTTAGGCTTTTTGCACTATTTCCTTGGTCTCCAAGTTTTTCAAACCAATGAAGGAATTTTTCTTTCCCATTCTAAGTATGCTTGTGACCTTCATCGTCTCTTTCACATGGAAGATTGTAAACCAACCCCTTCTCCCTTCCAATCTGGAGTCAAGTTTTCTTCCACCTTTACTTCTCCTGAAGTTGATGCCACCCTGTATCGTCAGTTAGTTGGTAGCCTCTTATACTTTACTCATACCCATCCTGATCTTTCCTTTGTTGTTGGTCTTGTTGCCCGATATATGAAAACACCCCATGAAAGCCTTTGGAAAGCAGCTAAAAGGATACTTCGCTATGTTCGTGGTACAGTTCAGTTTGGGATACATTACAGTTCAGGGGGACTCCCTTATTGGTTGGTTTCACTAATTCAAATTGGGTTGGCAACCCCGATGATCAAAAGTCTACTGCAGGTTATGTTTATATCCTTGGTTTAGGACCTGTCACTTGGGCCTATAAGAAACAATAGGCTATTACACTTTCTTCAACA
Source organism: Picea abies (assembly GCA_900067695.1). Lineage (NCBI taxonomy): Eukaryota > Viridiplantae > Streptophyta > Pinopsida > Pinales > Pinaceae > Picea > Picea abies. Next base: position 3,337 of record CBVK0102633198.1, read on the forward strand.
GAAGCAGAGTACCAAGCAGCGGTAAATGCAAGTCAGGAAGCCCTATGGCTTAGACAGATCCTTTCAGAGTTTTGATTCCAGCACCATCATCCGACCAACCTTTGGTGTGACAGTCAGAGTACCATCAAGCTCGCCAAAGACCCAGTTCAACATCAACGTAGCAAACACATCGAGCTACACATGCACTTCATCAGAAAGCTTATTCATGACCAAATTATTGAAGTGCTCTTTTGCCCTACAGAAGATCAAGTTGGAGACATTTTCACAAAGTCTCTTTCAGAAGCGAAGTTTTCCAAACTTCGATCTATGTTAGGAGTTCAGGAAGTTGTCATTAAGGGGAGATAGGCTCTAATGCCTCCTTCCTTCTCCTATTGTGTCATTATTATAAATCCTTCAATCCTATCCCAAGTTTTTCTTAAGTGGGGATGTTTGGATATTTAGACACTTAGGAGTTAGTTAAGATCTACTTGGTCTAATATGTCATTAGGTAAAAGTGTGTTTCTTTAGTATGAATTAGTATGCATTTGTAGTTAAGAAATTCGACGGTCACGATATGTTCCCGACATAGAGAGATCCAACGGTTCATACTCTGCTCGATATTAACGGCCATTGATCCATGGCTTAACACCTGATTGGTCCATGATCTCTATTTAAAGAAAATGGAGGGTCATTTGCCGACAATCGATTGTGAGAAAATCTCTTCTAAAATCTCTCTATAATATTTTTCTTTGCATTAATAAATTGCTCCAAGTGGCCACATTGCTTTGGGCCGTGGATGTTTCCCTGTAGGGGTTTTACCAGGTGAAAACATCGGTGTGTTGTTCTTTGATATGGTTATGTGAGTGGTTACTGAAGGTGTTTGTCCTCTGTTGGAATACCTGTGTTGTCGAACAGATAAGATAGACATCGATTTTCTCTAGGAGATGTGGTTTTGAGCTTCACAACCAAATGAAATATGTCTCGAATGGTCCCTTTTGGACCACAAACCACTTTCAAGCAAGGGTGGGTAGTGCTTGTTATATCGCCTTACCTTCATAATTTTTTTACATAACATCGTTATGACCCAGATAACTAATATGCTTGGGTTACTTTTTTTATATAGGAAAGACTAATTTGTTTTTGTTTATTGTATGTTCCCATCATCAATTCAACATGGATGTGCCTTTGGTAGAGGATGGTTTCTTATGTGCTAGATCCATAATGGATTTTTGGTGGTGACTTAAACATGGTGGAATGGAAGGGAAATAGAGAGGGTGGTGAAATTATTTTGTTGTGTGTCATGGAGAAGTAGGCATGGTCAAGGTGTAAGGCCACCCTATAGTTTTTTATCCTAAATGGGGGTAAAAAGGGTTGAACTATGGATGTTGTTTCACTTGGTCCAATTTTCATTAGGGGAAGGAGACAATACATGAAATATTGGATAGGGTGTATGGCCTGGACCAATAAGGAAGGACATTGTAATATCCAAAAAAATAAATTATTATTAAAGTCTGTATGCACTTAGAAATTTATTTCCATTTTTGGCAAATTTGAATGTGGAAAATTATTTCCATTTATGGCAATTCCGAATTTGGAATTTGGTTAATTGTAATTAATTATTGTGATTTTTGGGAAAAGATTTGATTTGCACAACAACTCTTTGACTATGACACTTGTAAGAGAAAAATATTTTTATATTAATTGTTGAGGGACAAATGGAAGAGCCAGGTTGAAATCAGTTGAACATGATTCCATGAGTGGGGAATAAGCTTGAAATACTTCAGGGATGAATGTTACAAGTGGAAAATCAAGAATTTGGCCATTGGAAGGCATTGAAAATTAGGGATTTGTAAAGATGCAAAAATTTCCAAGGGGGGGAAAAAACCTAGGCACTCGATGCTTTTGGATATAGAGCATATGGGAGGAGGCATGATGATTCCTAGTATGCTGGAGAGAGGATATCACTTGTTGTTATGAGCATTTTTCTGAGTGTGAGGCAAGTGGAATTTTTGATCTGAAAGAGAACTATAGCGAAAGAGGAGTATTGGAGTTCGCCCTTATGGACTCATGGTCATGCTAGAGGGTGAATGAAGCAAGTAGATTGGTTGTTCTGTTATATGATTGGGAGGAACTTGGTTTTTCCATTTTTTGTTTCAGCACCTTGTTCAGATATGTTCATCTACTCATTTCCTGGTTGAATGTTATATGGATTAATAGTTGGTAGAATACCTTTAATAAATTCCGTGTCAATGTTCTATTGATTAATAGTTGGTAGAATAAATTTACTAAATTCTAGTTGAATGTTTTGTTGTTTAATAGCTGATAGAATACATCTACCTATTTTGGTGGAATGTTTTGTGAGATAAATAGCTGGTAGAATGAGATGGATTTAGAATAAGACTTTACATTTTAATTTTATTCAACTATTAAATTGAAGAAAACTACTCTGAAGTTAGTTGCGATATAGTTGAATCATGTGTGTGTGTGTGTGTGTGTGTGTGTATATATATATAGGAAATACATTCTAGCTATAGACCACATAAATAATTTGTGGTGTGAATTTGTAACTTGTACTAGACATGAGAAGATATATACATATATACATGCTTTGATGGATATGGATCTTTACAATGTCAAATAAAGTCTCGGAAACGATTAGTGTGTGTGTGTGTGTGTGTATATATATATATATCACAACATAAATAAAGGTACAGAAGAATATAAATAAATAACACAACAAGTTGTTTATTGACCTTTTGAATAACTAAAACTTCAAGTATTTCCACTGAATCTGATGATATTAATGGAGGATATATTTACAGTCCCTTCTACATTTTATAGTAACCCAGAAGCGAATGCTCAAGGATATAACTACAAAATATACTACCTATTACAGAGTGAGACAATACATAAAATGAATCTTCAAATTTTACATAACACATGTGATCATAACCATTAATAGTGAAATCGTATTCATTATAAGGTTTCCCCTTTGTCTTTCCTTTAAGAAGTGAAGATACAAATAACCAGCTATCTACGAGAGCGTGGTATAAAATAATCACGATAATTGTATCCTAGGGTGGAACCTATATCACTTTAAATATATAACTCGGTGATTATTTTATTTTAATGTCGCAGGTTGGAACTCGAATACCTTTCAAGTGAAGTGACCTCATCAATTCACATCCTCGGAGATATTAAGTACTGCAGATGAAAGATCCAGGATATCAGTACATAGAGCTATGAAACAAATTAACGAAATTTAAAGACAAAGTATTGTTGAGGACGAATTCATGGAATTAAACATTACAGAATTAATACAAAAATAAATACTTAGCTTGAGGTTGGTGCAGGTGATTTCCCATTAGGTGTGATGAGAAATTGTCCCTAGGCTTGAAAGGGGAGAGCTGGACATGGATTTGTCTGATGGGTACCCTCGCAAGTAAAAAAGGGGTCCCATCATTAGATTATGGTAACCAAATTTTTAACCAAACATTTCAGAAAGTAAATAAACAGGAATAACCCTTTAAGAACATAATAACCAGAGTGCTAAAAAGTTCGCACAATATAACACATGTCGAACAAAGGCGTTCTATTACTCTCTGGATGCTACCTCAATATTTTATTCACGATAAAGGGAAATGCAATGAACAAGTTTCAAAACACAGAAAACAAGAACCAAGAGTGTAACAACCCTAGTTGAACAAATGTGAAGGATTATTAAGTAAAAATTAATTAGGGGATTAATCGTCTTAATATGGTATTAATTAAACAGGATAGGTATAATAAAACTAATTAAATAATTATTTATTAATTAATGGTTGCAATTTGATTAATTAATTGATTAATTAAACTACCTATTACATTTAAAAACATGAGTATTAAATTTAATAAATTAATAAGTTATATAGTTAAATTGAAACGTTACGTACACAACAAGGGATAACTTATTAATTGCAGGAAGATAAGATATTAAATAAAGGGGATAAGGGACATTAACGGGAAAGGATAACAGGTAATAAATGAGTTAGGTAGGGAGTAAATGAGGTGGGGGGGAAATCGGTGAGGGAGGGATAAGGATGGGAAGGAGGTGGACAAGAGGTTGGGGGATGGATTTTGGGAGCTCTGGGATTTGCAGAGAGAGGTGAAATTTTGGTAGTGGGATTGTATCAATGCACTGGGGTTGCTGGGGGTTTTGGGCATGGGGGCCAGGATCTCCATATGATATCCTGGAGCTAGGAAGTTACCTAGTTGGCAGGGAGGAACTAGGTTTTGGGAAGTCTGTTACAGTGCAACAACGGTCAAGAAAGTAAAGGACAAACAGAGGGTTATTAGCATCAGGTTCAGGTATTTCAAATTATGCATTTTTTTATTCTTTTATAAAATTTTATTATAATTGATAAATTTGTAGGTGAATGTGCTAAATTATAGAAATTTCTTGAATTTTACTGTTATGTTGTAAATTAAATGGTCATTTATTTAATTCGGCCCCTACATTTGGTATCAAAGCGTCTTAGTTTAAAATTCGGGCCTATGGGCCAAGTTCCCAGCTCCAAGCTCCAGTCCTACCCATAACCTGTGAACCAAACCAAACATAGAAATTTTAAAACAAATATAAAAAAAATAAAAATAAATAAATAAATAAATTACCGAAGTAAAACAAGCAAATAGGGATATTACACACTTGCGCATAAAATGTACTCGTCAATGTTTAGTGAGCATATTAGTATTTATTTAACTTATCATGTTTTCCTATAGTCATGTTTAACTTGGATATGTTTTGACATGACCCACACACTAATAACCATATGTTGTAATTTAATTCTAGAAAATACCTAAATTTTCATATTATTTTCACGTCATCTATTTGCCATTTGGTGGCTGTAGGATACCTAAATTTTACATTAATAAACCCTATATATTCGATCTCTTTCTATAGGTTTAAAGACCCTTCTTTAACCTCTCAAAATTCTGAGCTTTATAACCTATGTGTTGGCAAAAGCAAAATTGACTACATTCAGAAATTTATTTTCTGTTGCATGCTTTAAATCTGAATGGTTTTGAAATACACAAGAGATGGTAGGTACAGGCTCAACCTCCGCACTAAAGTCCCGTAATATTTTTTAATTTATATCCTTTAAGCACATGTTGAGAAAAGCATAGCGCAGAGGGACTTCCATAAATGTTTGCTTGACTCCTACTTGGTCAAATTATCAGACCATCACAATGCATAAGACAGAGGATACCAATATTTAAGAGATTCAACACAACAAACAAAAGATAATGAACTTACCTGAGATTTCTTGTTAAATTCAATAGATTTCTACTTGCAAGTTCTAACAAGATGACAAAAGCATCCTTCCCCTCCATCACGAGCGATTCCAGTTGCAACATCCCTTCTAGTTATAGGACCAGGTTCAGCAGTCGATGATGCGCTTGATTCTGTTGATAGAGAAATACCAATAATAGCATTTGAACCAGCAGAGCTAGTCGTAGACCCGCATCAGTCGTTAACCTATAATAGAATAGCAGTGTTGATGCAGTAGATTAAACAATTGATCCTCGATCTATTGGGGCTGGAGGCTTCTCCACCTGCTTGATTCTTCTCCTTCGCAGAACTATTCTATCTTATATACAGTTATTCCTATTAATTATGCTGATGACAAAGCCTTCAAACTAATCCATGACATCTTTCGCACATAAACCCAGATGTCCGATAATGCATTCACAAAGATTTTTCTATTCCCTGGAAATGACCCCACGTCTAAGAAGCACTCACGTGTCTCTCCGTCTAGGACTTCAATACTGGTTTCGACGCATCTATGAATTTTTTCTTTATGATAATATGATCTCGATTTCCCATTTAAAAGCTTGTTCTTGGTGGCACTCTCCCACACAGGGTCGAGGCTTACCATGCAAAGAGCTTCCGATCACCGTCAGAACAAGTGGCAGCCCATTACAGTCCCCTTGCACCTGCTTGATGAAATGTTCATCTGCAGTAGTTGGAATTGATCTGTGTACATCTGCCCAAAAGACGTTAGTTTTAAAAAAAAAAAGTACTCTTCGCATAAAAGGTTGAATAAAGAAAACCTGCTTAAAGGCCGTTGAATCAAGCCCATCTCCTGGTGCAATTACTTTTAAATCATCCACAGATTGTGCCATTATTGACTCAGAAGCATCCCTTTGTTTAGAATCAATTGTTCTCAAACCATTCCCACTTTCAGACTGAATTACCCTCAAATTGTCCATATTCCTAATGTTTTCCATCACATCACAAACGCCAGCTTTGGGCTGCTGCAATATTTTATCATCGATATCTTGTCTCGTCTTGTTCTCTTCTTTTCCACTGTTTACCATGCTTTCACTACCTTGTTCGAAGGGAACATTCCTCGAAGTATCAATGAAATGAATTTTTCCATGCCCATGGGATGCCACAACCTCTATTTCTACTCCTTCACCCAGATCTTTCCCAATCCATTCATGTTGGATTTATGGCAGCACCAGCTCATCTCTAGATGCAACATGGGCTCCATCTAAAGTAATTTGCACTATTTGTTGCACATCAATAGCCTTGTCACCTCCGTCCATATCTCACATATTTAAAATTCTACTGTGAATGTTTCTAAATGTCTCATGCTGAATTTTCACATGCCTGGGGACAAATCTGCAATCCATTGGCATGAGATTTGCAGGACACTTTCATCATCTGGGAATCGCAAGCATTGTACCCATTTTTTTCGTTAAATTCATTGTACTGTGATATCTGGTTTCCTAGACTGCTCGCTCCTGAACACCTCTAACCAGTGCAGGCTTTAAAACCGACAGAATAATAGAAAACATGTTCGTTCGAATTGCATGTGTTAAAAGCTAGCGATGTTGAGCCTGTAGCTGCTTGGTGGTGTTTACAGTCGAAAGAAAACTCAGCATAATCAGCCTAAAGCCAATCAACCATGAAATGATCATTCCAATGGCCCTAGCAGTGAGCCAGATAATCTCACGCGGGCAGAACATCGGTACCCATATCTATCCAAATAATTAGATTATTCCAAATAAGGAGTGAAGGGCACGTGGGTCGCATGCAAGCCCCACATTGCCGACTTGCGAGTCTTGGGGCAAGTGGGTGGCATGAAATCCCCACGTTGCCAATACAAAGTATATATATATATATATATATATATATATATATATATATTAATTTTGTTTACTTTT
>CBVK0102633219.1:0-10254 GCA_900067695.1 Picea abies
TTTGTATTTTCCATTGTATCTTTTCTATTCTTTTACTGAAAATCTGTTTGTAGTAAATATTGTACAAGGTTAAAATCTACAAGAAGGTCCACAGAAAAAAAATGCTTATTAGAGAGTGATACCAATGTGATCGGTGCTACCTTTTGGGGCTATTGAGATAGGTAGCGGGTAATGAGGTGAGCGGGTCCACAAAAAAGGATTACTAGAGAGTGGCACCACGATGATCAGTGCCACCCAAGGAGTCTATTAAGATAAGTCCCAAATAAGGGTCCAGTGAGGACCCATATACTTCGTTTTTCTTACTCATGTGGATTTATAATCCCTCCTAAATAATATTGTGTTGAGATAATGATCAAATTCTTAATATTGTATATTATGTAGGAATGTTGTTGACTAGTAGTAGGAAGTAGGGTTTGCAGTGACTGAATGCTCAAATTTTCAAGACAACCCCATTTTTATGAGTTTCCAAGACAAACACCAAGGAGTAGGGCTTCAAGGGTCTTGAGGACAAGGGAGTGCCCTGTGCTATAGCTCTCTAATATATGTGTGGGGTCCAACAATAGTACTCGACCCAATTTATTTGGGCTTTAACTAAGGAGGCTCAAGCATACCCTTAGACGTACTACTCGATCACCCATGTACTAGAGATTAATCTTCATGGGTGTTGTTCTCGATGCCACTATAGCAGTCATGTAGTTGATCGACTGATCTAAATTTGGTTTTAGGAGACCTAGAGGACTTCTGATACACCCAAGACAAGGATACATGGAAGTGAAACTATGTATATAGGTGTTTTTGATGTGGTAGTACTTGAAGGGATACCAACAAGGGTTATAAGGGTTTCCAACTAAGTGAAACCTCTTGTATTTCATGTGTGTATGCTTCCCCTATTACAATTTTACTCGTTGAATGAAAATTCACTGTGTTATTTATAAATGTCAAAACACATCTCTATCCTAAAAGAAAATTTGCTCTAAAAAACGTGCTCATAAAAGTGCTATGACACAACTTGTGGTGTTGTTGAGGGGTCCAAATTCGCCCAACAACAACAAGGGTACTCCCCGGTATAAGGTCCCAATTAGACTATACACCGTTTGGTTTAGGAGTTCCATCCGAAATTTGGCACGATTGCCATTTATTGTTGTCTTTTAGTTTTCATACTGGTTATGGTCTGACGTACCGATGAGGTGGGTGGATGCAATGAAAAAATGTAGATGAAGACTATGTATGTAAAAACAACTATCTATCACTAATCTATTGATCAGTAATTGATCTTTTAAAGACTTTGGTTAAGTTTATGAATGAGTTGATTTACCATTTAGGGCATTGGTCTTCCCAAGACCAAGGCATGACTTTGCAAACTCTTAACACACATATGACCATACCTTAAAATCAAGGACACTAACAAGGTACAAAATTGTCGAAAAGGTTGCAAGCTACTTAACAAGCCATTATCGACTTTGAAGCATCAAGAAGCATATTTTCCAAGCCAATGCACTAAAGATGAAGACAGAACAGAGTCCCCGGCTAGCACAATGATTACTCAGAGAAGAGAAACAAAATTCTAAAGAAATTTCAACACCAAAGTAGGACCTTCACCAACTTCTTAACAAACGAGCAAGAGAATCAAGCGAATGAGAAATATCTAAATCAAGCGAGTGTGAAATACCTAAATCAAGCGAGTGTGGATTCCATAAATTAAGCAAGCGTGACCATCATCAATTCAATCGACATAAAGAATATGACTTCAAAAATATATATAAGCGAAGTCGAAAAGTAAAAGAATCTGACCCAGTAGGTCAGTTTGACCGAAGATCTTGGATCGACCGAGAGAACCAATGATCCGAAAATGATCTTTTAAAGACTTTGGTTAAGTTTATGCATGAGTTGATTTACCATTTAGGGATTAAGAGAAGAAGCTTAATGAAAGAATGTTGTAGCCATATAAGAAGTAAAAACAACAAACCATAACACCAAGATTGATAATGGAGTTCAACACAAGTTTTCCTATGTCTCTGGGCCTTTGTCTTAGTGGGGAAGGCTTCTTATTAACCTTCAATGCTTTCAGAATACAAAAGAAAGGCTTACATAACAACTCCTAAAACCACCTTTCAGATCTGTAACTTCTAGATAGAAACAGACATCACCATTGGTTGGAACAAGAAATTTTGAGACTTTTGAGTATGAAGTTGACTATGCTTGGATCAACATCTCGGGCTCTGGAGGCACTTTTCTATTCCTCTACTCGAATGCAGAAACAAAATCCATATTCAGACTCCCCTCGAAATTCTACAACTTTTGAGTATAAAGTCAACCTACTTCTAAACAGTCCTTTGACATCTCCCCTTGGCACAAATCCCAATGTTGCACTCTATTAGATCTGTACAGTCCGTACAATCTTGATTTGCATGCCAATTTTTTTTTCTCTATTTCCATGCCCGGCTAAATAAGCCAGACTCTACCAAATTTAGTGACAATTGCCAAACTTAGCGACAATTAGCCAAATTTAGCAAGATTTCACCAAATTTGGAGGATCTCCGTCATATTTGGTGGAATCGCCAGATTTGGCCTTCCAGAAGGTGCCACGTGGCACCTCCTCATTGGGCCACGTGTCACCTAGGCATTGGCCCGAGCCACATCATTGTTTCCCAGTCATATGCCACTTGTCATCCATACGACCATGTCAACCTATCCAGTCAGTTGCCACGTTCATTTGTACTGCCACCTCATCCTCTGTATGGTGCCATGTCATCACCCGTATAATGCCACGTCAACGTCAATACAATGACACATCAACATCCGTACTGCCATGTGTCACCTTGCCAAACCAACATTCGTACTGCCACGTATCACCATACCACGTCAACATCTGTACTGCCACGTATCACCATACCACGTCAACATCTGTACTACCACATATCACCCTGCCACATGTCACTTTCGTACAGTGCCACATGTCACTTTCATATAGTGCCACATGTCACTTCCATATTGGTCCAACTCAACCCAGAAACGCTAAATTTGACTGACACGTGTCAACTCCTGGTGTTTCCTCGTTATCCTATTGATGTCATCATGATGATATCACCATGAGGTACTACTGACATCGTCGATTGACTTTGACCTGTTGACTTTGACTTGTGTTTGGCCTCTTATTATGAATCTGAGCATTGCTATGTTGAAGTTCATTGAATACGGTAAAGGTTTATGTTTCAACTCTCACATACTTTAATTCATGATTACGATGCTGGACAATAATTATGTTATTGTTTTGAAGGAAATTCCATGATTACGATGCTGGACAATAATTATGTTATTGTTTTGAAGGAAATTCTAGCCTTGCAATACAAGATTTGTTAGACATATGTTATTATGATCTTATAATACATTTTAATGTGGGTTTTGGTAACCCCTTGTTATAGCAATGGTTATGAAGTATGGTTGTATACTATGAGGAAATAGGTTGTTGATTATTAGTTAAATGGTGTTGGCCTACTCCATGGTTTGTATTGCTAATGTTTTTAGGGCAGTGTATAACACACTCGTACTTAGGGTTGATGACCATTTATGTTGAAAATGACATGCATTTATTGCATGTCTCTCCAAGCATACCCCCGAGGCCGCCATCGTCCTTGGTTCACATTGTGTTTGGCATTGGGCTGTGGTTATTCCTTATTCATGAATTTTGGAGGAAATAACAGAGTTGTTGGTTTCCTTTGCATTTTCCACAACAAGTATGAATTTCTTGTCTTCCATTCATTATGTATTCCGCTCCAAAATAGAATAGAAGGTTGGCTCTTGGATTTTGCTTGCTAGGTGCTTGTTTTCTAAAGTTACAATGGTGAATATACATGCTATATTCTGTGTGAGTGGGTTGGCAGATTTTAAACGGATTTGACGCTCTTCCGATCTTTGTTTTCTAAAGTTACAATGGTGAATATACATGCTATATTCTGTGTGAGTGGGTTGGCAGATTTTAAACGGATTTTGGTTCTTCCCTGTTGATTTCTTGGTTATGGTTGCACAAATGCTATTTTTTCTGGTTATAGTTGAATACTGTGATTTCGAGACTGTTGATTATGAGTTAAATGGTGGTGGCTATAATCTTTGTTTCACTCCTACAATTTTTTAAATGGGCTGACCTCCATTAATAGCAAGTGTGCCCTGGTTGTGGTGGGTTTGGTTTCTTGATGTGCTTACACAATCATAAGCAACTTTTTCGGCTTTTGTTATACTTTTCCCCATTTAAATTGTTATATCTGACATGTGTTATTGTTTGCGACACTATGTGGTCTGAGGGAATTGTTGTTATAAATAAATTGGAGAAAGAGGGTTTTGGTTCCCCCTCAAGTGTCGACTACAACTTAGTATGAAGTTATGTGACAGTTGGTGGTGTGAATGCGAAGCTTGGTTCTCGTCCTATTGATTGGTAGAATTTCCTCCCACAGTATTGAATGTATACAAGGGTAGTTGTTTGATGACACTTTGGATTTGATTGTGTCAAAGTTGTAATGATGATGTTAGGTTTTTGGCTGTATACACTCCATTAATTGATACTCTCTCCCTCCGATCGGACCCGCCCCTCTTTGGTTAAGTGGTTGTAAATGTATGCTGGGGATTTAAGTTGAGTTCGATTCTGATTGAACAATGGGTAAACCTGTTACTTGCATCGTTGGTTGTGTGTTTCTGATTGAACAATGGGTAAACCTGTTACTTGCATCGTTGGTTGTGTGTTACTTTTGAGGTTTTTGTCAATTTTTATTTGATTTCTCTCTGGTGGATAAAGCAAATAGACCTCCAAATCCAGTATGTCACTTAATAAGTATTGCAGGGATGACATCAACCCTATGTCAAGTTGCGATTGACATAGATTGCGCTCCATCAAGCCCTTAGTTTGTTTGATTTTTGTTACTAGGATTGTTCTATTGTTAAATGACATATGAAATTAAAAGCCTACAGTTGAAGGGAAACTAATTTTGCAGTGATGAAAATGGGTGTAGTGATTTTATATCGATGTTATGATGTTAAATGTGCTTAATGGAAGATGACCTGTATAGTAGTGTGATTCCTACAAAGATTGGTTTATTTAGTGATTTATAAAGTTTGATTAAGTTGTGCATAAGAGGCATTTGAAGATTTCGAGCTCACCTTGATATGTAGCTCTTGGATTATGTGTGTGGAAGCAAATTAGTTGTATTAGTTCTTTTCAAACTTGTTGGAAGTGGTTATTGTACTCAAGATGTATGGATAGTCTCTTGCACCTTCATTTAAAAATAAATATCAGTAAAAGATATTTATTTTTCGTATTGGGGGTAATAGTTGGCCGAATACTTTAAAATAATGCCCTTTTCCAATGCATACTCAGATAATTTCAAAGACGAAAAATAAGTAGCACTATCAAATATTAAAGAGTTAGGGATACCAAAGCTCGTGATAATGTGTTACTCAAGAAAAATTATCACTACTTCCTCATTCACTTTGACTAAAGGAATTGCTTTAATCCAACGTGTGAAATAATCAGTTGCGGTCAAAATATACATGTGTTGTTTGGTTGAATGAGCATTTATCTCACCAATTATATCTAGGCCCCACTGCTCGAAGGGTTCCTCCACTGCTACAGGTTGGAGAGGAAAAGTGGCTTTACGTTCACTCCCTACAGCTTTTTGATATGCTTTGCAACTTCTAGATTACACGTGATCATCCTTGAAGAGGGTGGGCCAGTAGTATCCTGCTCTTAGCACCTTGTGAGCTATTGTGTCTCCTGAGAAATGGCCACCAACTAGTCCATTGTGCATATATTTTAGGACCTTATCAACGTCTTGTTTTTCAAGACATCTGAGTAACACTCCGTCATAATTTTCTGAACAAGATGCCATGTAATAATTGATACTACAAATATTTCGGCTGCAACACTCTTTTTTGTTTAGCATTGAGATGGTCTGGAGTGGTACCATGTTGTAGATAGTACTTAAGATCATTGTAACACTATCCTTCAATGGCTGGGACATATGGAACCTGTTGAGTATACATTATCGGTTCATCTTGCCAATCATCCTCCTCCAGTTCTTCAACATCGGCTCCTTGTGTCACTAATTTACACAATCCTTGACCTTTCACGATATTGGATGGTTTGAATTCAAGGTCATACTCTTGGAGAGTTGTCATCCAATTTCCTCTTCTTTCACTCAATTCCTTTTAAACAAATAGGGATCTCACTTTTGGGTGTGGGATGATGACTTTAGTGCGATTTTTTAGGATATACGATCTAAACTGCTTGATTGATTTATGGATGCCAAATCCTTTCTTGTCCACCGGAGGATAATTTAGTTTAGCACCTTGTAATCTAGTTCTCATAAAATCAACATGGTATTCATCTCCTTGTTCATCGTTTTGTGTGAGTATTGCTGCTAGCGAATGCTCGAATGTGAATGTATATAACAGAAAATATTTAGAAAAATCAAGACTCCGAAGAGATGGTGCATTGGATATAACGGTTTTAATATTTTCAAATGCTTCCTTCTCCAATGGTGTCCATTTGAATTGCACATCCTTTGTAAAGGTTTTACAATTTCAACAAAATATGTAACAAATCTTTTGACGAAATATATTATGTCGAAAAACGATTGCATAGACATATTGCTATACAATGGAGCAATTTATAAAATGGCTTTGGTTCTTTCTGGATCCACCGAAACCCCTTCTTTAGAAACAACGTGTCCCAATAAAATTCCTTCTAAAATAACAAATACAATTTTCTTGGGATTAAACGAAATTCCATATTTTCTGCAACGTTCGAAAATCTACTTCAGATGTTTTCGGTGGTCTTCTCTTTTTTTAGAATAAACGGTGACATCATCAAGGTAAACCACCATGCTTTGACCAATTAATTCTTTGAAAGCAATGTCCATTTCCATTTGAAATGTAGGTACTATGTTCATAAGACCAAAAGGAATTCTTCTATAGGCATAAGTTCCCCATTTAGTTCAAAAAGTGGTCTTCAATTGGTTTGGTTATGCCATGAGAAACTGATTGTATCTCAAAAATCCATCTAGTAGAGAGAATAGTTGAGATCCAGAGATGAGTTGCAGTATTTGTTCCACTGGGGGAACTGGATAGTTATCTTTGTCGGAAACACGATTTAGATTTTGGAAATCTATACAGATTCTTATTTCTCCCAAATTTTTCCTTACGGGCACCATATTAGATACCCAAGTTGAATGTCTTACTTTAAAAATTATCCGAGCATCTAACAACTTCTTGAGTTCTTTTTTTATCAGAGGTTTGAGAGTAGGTGTGTATATTTCTAAGCTTCTGTTGAAATGGCTTGATCCCTTCTTTTATGGGAATTACATGTTGTATTATTCATGTATCATAAGTCTTCAAGTCATCATATGTCTAGGAAAAAACATCTTGATACTTCTTGAATAGTTCTGTGAATGTGCGCTTTTCTAAATATGAACAACATGTGCCTAGGTTGACATACTTAGATTGTTCAAATGTTCCCAGATTGACCAAGAAATGCATCATTGTGGAGCTGTTGGTCTTCGGATTAGCTGGCCTCTTGAACTTGGATTGTAAATCAAATAAATTTTCAAGAGTCAAAACATTCTTTGGAACACAATTTGTCTTGACCTTATTAGTTTCTTCGCGATAAGATTGCAACTCTCATTGACATATCTCATCATCGATCACTGAGTCTTGGAATGTGTCTGAACTAGTAAGGAAATTGACAATTTGAGAATCACTATCGAACACTCTCCAACTTGTGACATTCTCAGGTATAGATGGCATAAACATCAATTCAATCGAGAAACCATAGTCAGGAGGCATAAACCTAGATGTTGCATTGGCCAAAATATCAACATCTACATTTTGATCATGAGGTATAGAATTAATATTAAATGCATCAAATGAATAGAGAAAATTCCATACCTCTTGCTGATAGGCTTTCAAATGTGGGGACATGAAATGAATAGTATTTCTTACCTGTCGAACAATAATCTCATAATCACCAAACACTTTAAGATATTTTACCTTGAGGTTGATGGATTTTTTGAGGCCTTGCACTAAGGCTTCATATTCAACAATGTTGGTGCATTTGAACTCTAAATGACATGATATGAGTGTTTTTCCTTAGCTGGGGTCGATCAATACACATCCTATTATGGCTCCATCCTATGTTTTAGAATCGTCAAAGAACACGGTCCACATGTCAGGAATGTTAGTTTTGTTAATCAAAATAAATCCTAAGTTAGTAAGTACGAGACATGCACCATTATGTATTCATGGGTGGAGGCCTGATTGTAGTTCCAATGGTATTTCATAAGTCCGAGCTTCATAAAAACCATAATCAATCTTGAAAAAATAATTTCCCAAGACGGAATGGGCAAAGCTAATGGGCTCGTTTTTACCTTCCAATTTCGTCACTGTGTGCTTTGTTGTTAACCTAGATTTTATCTGCTTTGCCTTTATAAGGCAACCACATATGAGACCAATCAGTAGCGAAATAACCCTAAAGTTTGGATGACCAATCTCTGCTCACGAGCAAACCATAACTTTCTAGAATGTCTACCACAACTATGTCTATACTCTAATGAACCCTTGGATCAAATGACAGTCTAATTAATACATATCATAGTTCTCCTTTCACTTTAAAATATGTTCTATCTAACTGGATAATCCTGGTTTTTGTTATTTGTGGAACACCATTTATCGTTTGGCAAACAAAAAAAGGCATGATGTTGGAAGAGGCACCAGAATCTTCTAAACAATTATGTACATTGAAATTAAAAATTTTATAAGAAGAAAAGGTGGTACCTGAGATTTTCAAAAAGCGCCTATGCTTGTTGCATTTATAGTTGATGATATTTCTACTTTGTGGATTTCTAGTGTATCATTTTCATAGGCTAAGCTTTCGGCAACAACGATAGTTTCTATTTGAGTCTCATGGGTTTTTAAAGCATCGTGTAGAAGTTCACGTTGTTGTGGCAGAGAGAAAATATCAAACATGGAAATATTAGCTTTGATCTTCTTCATGTCTTCGATTAAATTATAATCTAGGACATGCAAATTCAAATTGTTCTTAGCTTGCCCAGATTTCTCTTGAATCACCTTTTCATTATTTCCAATAGTGCTAGACATGCTTGGTTTATCTTTATTTGCTACAATAGTTTTGCCAGTTTTATTGGTGGTTTTTTCTAGAACCGTGTTGCTTTGTTTTGGGAGAATAGGGGGAGGTGTTATTTTTCTAAGGGGAATGTTTTCTCCTTTGGATGATGAGGTGTCATATGGTGGACCTTTCCTGCGCAAGTTATAGCCTTTCAAGGTAGAATCTCTTACAACTTGTGTATTCCTAGTAAGGATTTCTTCAATTTGTTCATCATCGGATTCTACACACCAGTCCCAAAATGTCATAGATGATTCTGAGGGTGCTTTGTTAGAAGTGTTAGAAGGATCTTGTGCATGATTCTCATCATCTAAACTCTGTTGATCTAGCAAAAAATTTATTACCAGGGTCATAGAGTTGACCCATTGAGGACATGCTCATTTGGGATGATTTTGTTGATGATAAGAGCAAAAACCATCGTTATTGAAACTATCTAGATTGAAAGACATGTGTGGTGGTTGTGGTGGGTTGTCTGGTTTCTTAAAGAATAGGCGGAAAGTTCACGGATTTGATGGTCCTTCACCAACATTCTTTTTAAGGTCCACCACTTCATTCGATAACTTCTTAACCATTTTAACCACATTATCAATATCTTTGGATTTTTTATCGAGTGGCTTAGTTAATAGTAGTGGTTTCTTCCTAACCGATTTAGTTTCCTCTTAACATGGATGTTGTTCATATGCCGATAACTCTCTTTCCACAGTCTCAACTTCATCAAATTTTAATGCCAATGTGTTTTTATTAGATCGTTTCAAAAACATCCCTATGGATGGAGTTAAAGCAACTGTATAATATTCAATGGCTAAGGATTAAGCGGGAGCTACCTAGTGGGGGAACTTAATCAAGACATTTAGAAATCTATGGTTAAAATATTTTACTCTTTCTCTTTTTTCCCATTGTGATGGCACCTAGTTCATTATGTAATGATGCAGTTGTTTTCCTTTCTCCAAACTTCACCATAAAGAGCCCTTCGAAACTATCGAAGTCTGTAATAGATCCGATGGGTAGGCTGAAATACCAAGTAGAGGTGTTGCACATTATTTTCATCATCCCTATGACCGTTAATGATGTAAACCTATCTGTTGCCT
>CBVK0102633236.1:0-32197 GCA_900067695.1 Picea abies
AGCCCAATATTGGGGGTTTTGAGGGTTTTGACATAACAAACCCTAGAGGAAGATTTGGTGGTGAAAGATTCCACCTATCTTGTCCCAAGCTTGGTCTCGGAGATGCAATACTCTCCCACACCATTCTAGTTCCATATCTACTCAGTTGCAGGAGGATTCTACATCAGTCTCATGTGCAGATAGAGAGAGGGCGCACCAGTTGAGGGATTCCAGCAAGAGGGGCACACCATCTTTGGAGAGAGATTTGTTGTAGGAGATTGGCAGGGCCGTTGAGGATTCTATCACTTGGGTTTTCATTACAGGGCCTTGGACATCAGATCTAGTGTTTTCTAAGACATTTTTATGGCTCAGATTATTTCTTGAGCAGTGGGGCGAATTGAAGAGAAGGAGGGCGTTTTTGAGATCCAGATCTAGTCCGTTTGGAGGGATTACACTTCAGATCTGACCCTAAGACTTTACTTAGTGACTTGTAGTGTCCCGATCTATATTTCTAGAGATTTTTAGAGAATTTGGAGGCCTCCTTCAGTAGGGCCGAATTATCTAGGGTTTCAGTCATCCAGTGGGGCGCACCATTCAGTGGGGGATGTCAGATCTATAGAGATTGAGAGGGATCTTGGAGATTCGGTCACCTGGGTTGTTCTTACCATCACCCGATCTATCAGTTGGCATATTTATTAGGGTGATTGGACACTTTTGGCAGTAGGGCCGAATTATCTAGGGTTTCAGTCATCCAGTGGGGTGCACCATTCAGTGGGGGATTTCAGATCTACAGAGATTGAGAGGGATCTTGGAGATTCGATCACCTGGGTTGTTCTTACCATCACCTAATCTATCGATTGGCATATTTATTAGGGTGATTGGACACTTTTGGCAGCAGGGCCGAGTTATTGAGGGTTTTAGCCTTCTATTGGAGTGTGGCATTCTTCAGCTGGAGAGTTTGGCATTCAGATCTGCTTGTATTGATCTTCATTTCTTATTCAACCTTTGGAGGCATCTTTTGTATTAGCGGGAGCATTTTGTAGCAGCTCTTATCTATTGTCTATCTTCTTGGCCATCTGTTGAGCATTTCAGATTGGCATCTTCATTGTAGCAGGTTTCTCTATCTTATGAATAAAAGCACATTTTAGATGTTTTGTCTTGTCTATGTTATTGGATATGGTTGAGGTATGTTCCATGGTTATCTCTTTCTATTATTTGCTGCATACACACATATAAACACATATAAAAGGTAGATCAGCAAAGTGTTTGACGAAATACCTCACTCAGAAAAAGTTTTAAAAAGACACCAAAATAGTGATGATCCTTGCATAATGGCTTGGGATCATTACAGAATTCAGGGTTTACCAAAACCTATGAATGGGTCAAACATTATTTTTCTAGGATGGATGAAACAGGATGTCTGCACTTTTGTGGATGAATGTTAGGTCTATGTACGTAAAAAGTGAGAAATAGTCAAACCTCCAGGAACACTCCAACCGCTTCCAATTCCTCCTACTATTTGGAGAGATATTTATATGGATTTCAGGAAATAAGTTAGTCATCATGGTGGTCATCAATCATCTTTCCAAATATGCACATTTTTGTGCTCTTCAACACCCATTCACCACACCCACAGTGGCTCGAATATTCATGGATAATATCTTCAAGCTTCATCGCATGCCTCATTATATTGTCTTTGAAAGAGATCCCACTTTCACCAGCAATTTTTGGCAAGAATTTTTCAAGCTATAGAGCACCCACTTTCATCTCACAGCACTGCCTATCACCCTTAGACGGATGGTCAGATTGAAGTTGTCAACAAGTGTTTGGAAACATATTTGAGGTGTTTCTCATCTAAGAGGAAAAATTAGTGGGTACAATGGTTACCCATAGCTAAATGGTGGTACAACACATCTTACCATACAACTACTTGCATGACTCCTTCTGAAGCATTATATGGCCAAAATTCATTGTCAATTCTCTCATACATGCCAGGTGTTTCGAAGGTTTAGGAGGTTGAAAAAAATATTACAATCCGAGAGGATATTCTTCATGCCCTCAAACACAATTTGATCATGGATCATAATCACAAGAAGCAACAAGCAGATCAAGGTCATTCTGAACATCAATTTGTTGAATGGGGGTAGGTGTTTCTTGGACTACAACCTTATAAGTAGAATTCACTCAAAGTTGAACATTGTTAGAAACTTGATCCCAAATTTTATGTTCCTTATACAATGCTCAAGCGAGTGGGGTTTCTGTCCTACCAGTTATCTCTATCCAGTCATTCTAAGCTCCATCGTGTTTTTAATGTATTCTGATTAAAGAAGGTGATTGAAACTAAGTGAAAAACTCAAACCAGTCTCCTTGAGTTGGATGAAGAAGGTTCCATCTAGTTGTAGCCACAAGTCATCTTGGACCAGCAAGAATGTTGTCTCTGTCAGTGCACCATCAAGGAAGTGTTAGTCCAGTGAAAATATATAACTCCAAAAGATGCCACCTGGGAGTCGATCACCATTCTACAACAATTTTCTCATCTCAATCCTTGAGGACAAGGTTGTTCTTCAAGGGGGAGGGCATGTTAGGAACCTAACGTTCCTAACTCCTCAAGTAGGTAGAATAATGTATTTCCATGCAATAAAAGTCGATATTAATAAGGTCTAGTAACAAGGAATAATAAGTCAAATGTAAGAAGACCTAATAGAAGCTTTTTCTTCTATAAGGATATTCCTCTAGATTGTTCTTTTGGGTAAATAGATTTAGTATAAATAGTATTAGAGGGCGTGAGAATCTTTTTCTTGATAAATTATTGTAATAGAGTGTTTCTCTATTAGAGGTTTCCCCCGCAAAGAGGCAAGTGAACATTGTTTCATATCAATAAAGCTATTATTTTGGTGTTATTGTTTCACATATTGTGTTGTTACACTATTATTCTCTGCAATATTTATTTTTTTGGCTATTATAATAGATATGGTACCTTACAATTCCATCATACATAATCTAGGGCATGTCAAACACTGATTGTGAACAATACAGAATCAAGGAAATTTAACCTTTTATGCTTGTTACCAAGATGTAAATGGCTAACAACAAAATTCTAATATTGAAGAACATACAAATACATAAGTGTTCCAGTAATACATAATCTATGCCAAACTCATAATAAAAAATATCAATCGTGGATTTTTAATAACATAAAATCAAAGAATGGGAAATCCCAGAGAGACATGAGAAAACCTAACAATGAAAGAAAATCAAATCACTAAAAAGGTAAGATATGTGAAAGATAAAATGATCTAAAAATGAATTAAGAAAAACATTCAAAGAAGGATAAATATTCCATATAAATAATATTGAATCCATTAAAATATTGTTCTTATATTAAAATAAAAAAGCAGAATCAATGTACCATAATCATCATTAAACCATGTGAAATCATTATTAAACAGTAGGTGAATGGTCATATCCATAAAATATCATTATTAAACAAGAAGTATAGGCATACTACACTTATGGCTTAGGTGTGGAGGGGGTTAAGTGTAATACCTTGGTTTTGAGTCCCCATATTAAATAATGTATTTGTTTATTTGATGAAAGGCCAGAGAGCCCAAACAATTAAAAGAGGCCAGTGAACCTAAGAAATGTAACATTTTGAACATCATTAATAATAAAATACATCATCGGTTGCTAGACGAACAAGGACAATAGTTATAGGGGGATATGATTCCATGAGAGAGGGGCTTAAGGCCCAAGGGGCTAAGTATTTTATTATTATTTTATTTACCCATTTTGGTTTTAATGGAGAATATCAGTTACATGAGCTTCTTGGGGGAAGGCCATGTGGATATTTAATTTCCAAGAAATATATAAATCCATCTTTGGGTTGTTTGGGGGGTTCACACTATTCAGTATGTTCTATCTATCCATTCACTCTTTCACCCACTCATCATTCCTCGTTCATTTTGATCTTGGCTTGGGAAATAAAAAACGATTTTTTGGATAGAATCCATTGTTTTTTTGGCTGTAATGACTTCTAGTGTATTCCATCCATGAATTAATTCCTCCATGTCTTAGATGCATTGGCATGTATTAAGTTTTTCTCACAACTGTGAATCTTGAGAGTCCCAGCATGGAGATTCTTGACCAGATGCATTGGAGTCATGGAAGGGGGTGGATAGCCTGAGGGACTACATGGTAGAGAAGGGGGTCCATCCTCTTGGGTTTTGAAGGATGGATAGAAGAGAGCTAGTGTACTTTGGATTGTTGTGTGTTGATTATTGTGTGAGAGCTTGAGTGCTGACTAGTTTGGGAAGTTGAGTGACACCCTGGAACCGTCCCTGTGGATTCATAGCCCTAGCTCAAGGGTGACATTATTGTTGAGACTTGGAACAACAATGCCTATAGTTGGGTGGAGCATCCTTGGTCTGCAGCCAGTTGGTGATTCATTTCATTAAAGATAAGTACTCTTTGTCATGGTTTCATTTACATGTATATTTATTTTTGTTGTGTATTAATTATTATCTCTGAGAGTCATGTTTGTATGCATGCTTCCTATTTATTGTTGTGTATGGAATTATATTCATTTCCTTTATATTGTAGCATGAATCTTTATCTCTGCATGTGAAACTTTCATGCCTCTTTGTTAATTAAAAATTTATCATAATTTGAAATCAGATCAGAAGTGAGTTTTGAAGTAGTGTGGTCATCCTGTGGGTAGTTGGGTATGTTAAATATTGGTATCAAAGTTGTTGTTTTACAACATAAAGCCTTTAAGGGCCTGCTACATGACGGGATGAAATTTATGGAAGTGAAATCAATTAATGGATTTTGAACAACGTGAGAGGGGAGATTTTTGTTGTTTAGACCTTGTCTTTCACCCCGTAAATCAGATCCAAGTTGATTCTCCATGACCTAACCTTCCAGCAAATTCCTCCATCATGATCAGAGAAGCAGAAGTGATAGATATTCCCTGAAAGAAAACCATTTCTCATAAATCGTTGATCTAACCTATGCATTGGTTTTCCTCTATTGATCTTTGATGGGAGTTATTTCTCTATCCCATGTGCACGGGGAAATTCTTGATGAAATGGTTTATTAACAAAAGGGGACCTTACATTACTTGTGTGCAATGAAGAGAGATATGGAATATTGTACTGGGAACAAATGTTTATGTCTTCGGGTCCACCATACCAAAGATTAAGAGATCAAACTGTCAACCTAGATAAAAACCCATGTTTTTGTGTTGAGATGACCTAGACTGTTGATTCGGTGTGGCGAGATCATCCTGGCCATTGGTTGGAGGATGAAGTCATCGGAGTATTCCATAACTGAGTTTCAACAAGAATATGATGGGAGAAGCTCTGAAACAGTGAGGATCATTGATGTATCGGGGTATATACATGAGCGATATGGATTGTTGGATGTCAGGGTGGAGGCACTCCGATGGGGAGACTCCGAGAAGCGATCTAGACCATTGGATGTGGTAGCATTGTCGGAGTCAGATGGTTGGATAAGTGTTGTATTTTGAGGTGGAGGCACTCTGATGGGAATACTCTGAGAATTTACCTAGACCATTGGATGTGGTGGGGTCGTCAAAGTCCAATGGTCAGAGTAGCCTCAGATGTCGAGGTGGAGGTACTCTGAGAAGAGATATGGATCATAGATCGACGAATGGTTGAGAAGTAATATTATTCATTCATTGGAGGAGGGTCGTTGGATTCCTGGAGAGTGGATGTGAGAAATGAATCCGATGGGGGGACTCCAAGAAGAGATCTGAGTCAAAGATTGGTGAGTGGGTGAGATGTGATCTCAGTCGTAGATGTCTCTGGGTCCCACCTGAATACCTAGTGTGAAAATTAGAAGGAAGGGAATGTTAAACATATTGCAAGTAGAGACTCCAAAGTAATCGCAACCATTGATCTCCAACTCTGAGGATTATCAGATCCATTGGAGTATGCATGATCGGAGTATGCTTATTGGAGTGGAATATGGCTCTAAGGAAGAAGAACACCGATGACGATGAAAGACTGAATGAATTAGAGCCATCGATTTTGGTGGCTTGATAGGACCAGAAGATCAACAATTAGGATTCATCCTGATTTTGAGATCAATGGTGTAGATTGCCACATAGGCAAAAATGTTCCATAGTTTCAAAAAAAAAAAAAACCAAGTCAAGATCCATTTTCTTATTTTTTTCATAACTTGAGAAAATTAATTCATATTTGGATGAAACTTATGGGTTATATCTGTAGGGAATATATATACAAAAATGTCCAAGAGGGTCATTGTTCATTTCTGCTTGGATTTTTCAGAAATTGTGAAATAGTGGTTTTTAAAGATCTAGGTCCAGATCATTGGCAGAGGTCCAAATTAAGCTAAAATTCATGGAGAGTGTCCAAAAATAAAACACAGAAATAACCCACTATGTAATTGAATAAATCCTAAGGGGATTGGGATGGGGATGTTGAAATTGGCCAAAATCCACTATTTTGGGCCACTTTTTTGGGATTTTGGGGATTTTTGAGATTTTCGAAGGAGGAAGTGACCCTAGATGACAAACCTGAAAAACATTATTCACTTGAAATTTTATACATTCATCAAGACAAAAAAAAATGGTTTAATGAAAATTTTCCAAAAGTGCACAGATTGAGAGATAGCTAGTTTTTCTAAAAAAATCCAAATTTGGAAAAATGGGTGAAAGTGGGGGGGAATGGTCATTTCCATATTGCTGCAGTTTTTTATTGGAGCATCAGATTGAAAATATGAGATTTTTTATGAATTCTTTTTCATTATTTTATCTATTCCTCATACAACAGTTTCTCTAATTCTTAACAAATTTTGTTCTGCACTTGAATGAAATTGTCATTTTAATAAAATTACACTAGTGGAGAAAATGCACAAATGGGGTGTAAGTGGATTTTTCAGGAAGCCATAACTTTCAGCTCATAGATCAGATCAAGGCATGATTATAGTTGTTGGAAACATGATTTAGAAGAAAATAACATGGAATTATTATAAATTGAATAATTCTGATATAAATATTCATAAATGAAGCAGAAAAAAGACTTGCAACATTAATTGACAAATTTTTATGATATGCATATTTCTAACAAAAATGGTTTCTTGCACATTTTGCAGAGTTAGGGGTTATAAAAACATCATTTCATGATAAGAATGCATATTCAATAAATGGAGGAAGGAGAGGTATCATTTAGCCATGATAGAGAAGCCAAAGGAAAAAATATCAGTGTTGGTAATACAAAGACAGAATCAAATGGACACAAGGGCAGAGGAGAGAAAGAAACATTAATAGAGATTGTGAGAAGCCTGAGAATAGAATTACAGAGCTAAAAATTTGATAATGAAAGGATGATAAGAGAATAAAATCATAAGAATGATAGGATGATAGGATAAGAATGCATATTCAGGAAATGGAGGAAGGAGAGGGAGCCTTTAGTCATGATAAATAAGCCAAAGGAAAAAATATCATTGTTGGTAATGCAGAGACGAAATCAAATGGACACAAGGTCAGAGGGGAGAAAGAAACATTAATAGAGACTTTGAGAAGCCTAAGAATAGAATTACAAAGCTAAAAAATATATAATGATAGGATGATAAGAGAAAAAAATCATATGAATGCTCAAGTGATGCAAAGCCTAAATCAATTGCAGGGGAAAACACAAAATGGATCAAACTAACGACAGGAGGAAGAGGGAAGATATCATCAAAGAAGAGATAACTACATAAGAGTTGGTTATTCAATAAGTGTTATCAAAACTCATATACATCACTCACCTCACTCAACAAGAAAATTTTATGCATCCGAATATTCCATAAGTATCTCAAAGGTGTCTCCTATTAGGTAAGAAAGAAGAAAACATGAATTGGAAAGTTTGCAAGGAGATATAAGGAAGATTAAGCCACCATCCTTTGATGGTGAAAGATAAAGTGAAGATGATGTTGAAGCATGGTTTCTTGGACTTCAGAGGTATTTTCAATTGCACAATTACTCATCTAAACTAGAATCCAGAATTACCACTTACCATCGACATGGAAAAGCTTTTATGTGGTGGGATCAACTTAAGAAAGTTGAGAACATAAATGAGAGTAGGATCACCTGGAAGAAATTCAAGAAATGTTTTCAAGAGTACCTTAATAGCACTTCTATGATAAGAAAATGTAGGAGTTCTTTGAACTTACGTTGGGAAGCATGACCATGGTATAGTATGAAAAGAATTTCTTGGGACTGATAAAGTATGTGGGATTTATAAAAGATGAGAAGGTGAAAATACAGATGTTTTTGAGTGGACTTCCTTCATTTTATAAAGATAAGATTCAATATGATTAGCCCGGGACATTGAATCAGACCATCATGAAGGATAAGTACCTATATAAGCAAGGAAAGGGAAAAGAGTCTTTGCACAAATCTTGGAAGGATAAGAAGAAAGAGAAGTATGATTAGAGAAAGAAAGGATTCAAACCTCCTTTCAACAAAAATATCCCAAATAAAAATCAGCAAGACCATCCTGCTAAGGATGAATCCAAGAGAGAAGACTCCTTGGGAAAAATAGGGAGACCACCAATACAATGTTGTGGATCCAAGGAATATCAATTGTACAAACATTTATCTCACAGAAAAGATAAAGTGAAGACCATGCACAACATCCAAGAGGATACAATAGTAGAACACATGGGTAGAATATATGCATCCTTAGAAGATCGACAAGCAAAGTACCAATCCAATATGATCGAGGTGGAAGGTAATATCATTAATCAATATGTTGTTATTTTAATTGATTCAAGATCAGGCCATCATTACATTGATCCTAAAATAGTGGATAGATTACATTTGGAGAAAAGGAAGATTGAAAAATCAAGTTTGATTCAGCTAGCCACTGTAACCAAAAAAAGATCAGTGACATGGTCAAAGGTTGTCCCATAATTCTTAACGAAGTGAATACGAATGTTGACCTAAATATTATACCATTGGGATATTATGATATTATAATTGGAATGGATTGGTTGGACAAGCATCATGTTGTACTATATTGTCATACCAAGACATTTACATGTCTTGGTGAAGAAGGAAAATAGAGCACTCTGAAAGGAATTCCAAGACCCATTTCTATAAGGGATATTTCAGCCTTACATATTAAGAGATGTTTCAGGAAAGGATTCCAATTGTATGCATCCCATGTGGAGGAGCCAGAAAAGAAAAAAGGGCCAAGCCTTGAATATTTTTCGGTACTACAAGAGTTTGAATATGTATTCCAATAAATACCATGGTTTCCACCAAAGAGGGAGATAGATTTCTCTATTGATTTAGTACCATGATATTCCCCAATATCAAAAACACCTTACATAATGAGTACACCATAATTAAAAGAATTAAAAATGTATTTGGAAGAAGTGTTGAAGAAAGGGTACATACATCCAAGTGTTTCACCTTGGGGAGCACCAGTACTCTTTGTCAAAAACAAGGACGGAACATTGAGGCTCTGTATTGACTTTAGATAGTTGAATAAAGCCACTCTGAAGAACAAATACCCTCAACCTAGAATCAATGACCTCTTTGATCAAATAAGAGGGGAAAAGATATTTTCAAAGACAGACTTGAGATCAAGATACCATCAGGTAAGAATCAAGGAAGAAGACATCAATAATACATCCTTTAGAACTAGGTATGGGCATTATGAATTTGTAATGGTGCCATTTGGGCTAACCAATGCACTAGTTGTCTTTATGTGCTTAATGAATGGCATATTCAGAAATTATTTGGATAATTTTTTCATAGTATTCTTGGATAACATACTTATATATTCTAAGTCAAAGGAAGAACATGAACATCACCAAATATTGATATTGCAAATGTTGAGGGAACATCAATTATATTCCAAGCTTAGTAAGTTTTTTTTTTACTAAGAACAGATCCATTACTTAGGACACATTATTTCAAAAGAAAGTATAGAAGGAGATACAGAGAATATTGGAGCCATTGGAGGATGGCCAACACCCAGGAATGTTTCAAAAGTCATATCTTTTATGGGATTAGCTAGTTACTAAAGAAAATTTATAGAAAGGTTCTCTAAGATTGTTGTTGGATGCAGGTCGAGTCAGGAAGAAAGGTTATTTTTGGAGGAGAAGAATGCAAGGAGGAAAGGATAACTAGAAGGAAAAGAAGCATGTGTAAGAGAAGTAGGTGGGGCATGCATTCAAGGAAGAACTAACGATGCTAGGTTTAGGGTTTTTGTAATGTATTGTAATGGCCGATGAGCCAAGGATATAAATAAGTAGCACTTAGAGGGAAAAGGAGGGAATATAGAGAGATATACATACAAACATACACAGAGGAAGAGAGAATTGTAAGAACAGTATGAGTCATTAAGATGGTGAGATAGGGAAGTAGTGAGAAACTCAATCCTAAGGGTTAGATTGCAAGCTAAGGAGCCTAGTGCGATCTAATCATCCTCACAAGGATCGAGAAGCCTGTTGAGGAGAGTGAGATCTAAGATTGTAAACACGCGTGGTGTGATATATTAATGAACCATAATAAGAAGCTTGAGAGCCAGATATTTGTGGACGTATCCCAGGAGGGGGTGAACCACAGTAACACGTGTTATGTGAATGAATGTATGTGTATTTATTTATTGTTAAATGTTGAATGGTAGATGAATGAATTCATTGGTTAGATATGATATTCCACCTGCATGAATAGAATGAATGTTATAATTAGATGTTATACCAAATGAATAAATATTGCAGAGTACAACCATAAATCTCCACTCATTCCCAGGTTGCAAACACCTGAGTATTTCAGCCACCCATAGAGTTATCTCGAGTGAGACTGTGTAGTACACTCCGTGTGTTACGTTGCTTTTTGGACCAAGTACCAGCCCCATATAACACCATGTAGTAGTAGTATAACATTGTGCAGTAGCAATATAACTTTACAAAGTTGCAATACAATACCACGTAGCCACACTATAATCCTACGCAGTATAACCAGGTGCCCCAGTACAATGCACCATGAGGAGATCGAGTTGGATATAGAGGTGGATGAAGAACAAGAGGAAGAGAAAGAGGCAGAGGACCACTAGTATGCCACAAATGTCAACAACCAAGACTAGTGGTATGAAACAATTGTCCACTCCCACGAACAATGTGTATGTATTTTTTCACATCAGATCATGACACAGAAGAATGACTTACACTATTGGGGAATATCCAGAAAAAGAGAAATCAGAACAATCATAACATTTAATGGATTTCAACAGAAGCAAGAGATGAAGGAAGAAACATCAACATAGTTACACGAGGAGGAGATAAATTAGGAAACAACGTAGTAAGACAAGATCCAGCACAACACCAATGGGTGAAGAAGAATGTCAAACCAAAGAAGCAGTTTGATGTGTAGAACGAAAAGGAGATATTAAAACAAGCTAGGCAAGGATTCCTGAAGCCATATATTGCATCGACATCAACTGCATAGCATAATAAGGAAGTACCAGAGTACGATATGTCTCCATCATTGGACCACACTAGAGAAGCACAGCCCCTGGGACAAGTAAGTACAATTAAAGGTTTTTTGTAATCCTGTGTGAAACTACTAAATGATCCATCATCTGTTAAAGTATTACAAAATATGCTAGAAATGTAGCATAGAGGCAGAAGAAAAGATAGAACATAAAATAGTTAATCATCTACATACAAGGAGGAGAACAAGAAGATAATTCAGACTGAATGACAACATTGGGGATTTCAATATGGGAGATATTATACTGGATTTAGGATCCGAAGTAAATGTGCTACCTAATAAGACATGGAAATGTATGGGAGAACCCACATTACGATATTCACCAGTTCAGCTAAAACTAGTGAATCAACACATATTTTTACCAATTGGGAAACTAAAAGGGGTAACAATAGATCTGGATGGAGTGCTCACTAAAGCTGACTTTGAAGTAATAGAGATAGTGGACGGCACAACACCTTATCCAACATTGCTTGGCTTGGATTGGGCATTTGACAATCAAGCCACCATCAACTTAAAGACAAGGAATATGGAATTCGAGTCAAGGGAATACAGAGTCATTACACCATTGGACCCATCAGAAGGGGAAAGTTTTGTAGAACCTACATGCTTGGACCTGGAGGAAATTAACCAGTTATATAGAACAACTGCACAAGAAGACAATTATGTGAAATCGAGTGCGGATGGGGTACTCAGTTGGAGAACCATCACCTCATGTGCGTCAAACTCAGATACAGACTTAGAAAACTATAAGTAGAGGTTACACAAAGTCTCCACAAGAAAATGTGCAAGAATAGACAGTGCAGTAAGATGGGTAGGTACAGAGATAAGGGAACCTATCATCTTCCATGGGGTGAATGAATTAAAAGAATTCTTAACACGCTATGAAGATGAAGTATTAGAGAATCAAGGGCTATTAGCATTGGATATAGCACTCAAGGAAACACCTGCAAGATGGTGAGGTGCACACAAAGAAACAATCAAGGACTGGCACCAATGTAAGCAGTTATCGCGCATCAGGATTGGTGCAGAACGGGGAAGAAACCAACTGCAGAAATATGATGGATAGGGGGCACCAGAAGAACACTTAGAGAAGTGAAAAATTTTATGGAGGATGACACCACTGGAGAAATGGCCTCACCATTTTTTTCACACATTAGAAGGGGTCCCAACAAACTGGTATACAGACCAGGAATCACCCAGAGGAACTACAAACTGGACAGGATTACATCATAATTTTACAGTCACTTTCTCATTCGAACATGAAAACCCCAACATAGAATGATCACTTAAACAAATCAGAGGGGCAATATTCCTTAAATAACAGGAAGTTGAACTCATAATAGAGGAGCAACAACAGAACAGATAGACAGTAAGATAATTATGGTCATACTACCACGTGCAGGAAGAAGCACCAGATGAAGATGACCTGTGAGATATTCATATTGAGGAAGTTGAGGGTGAAAGAGAAGTGGAAATTCCACCTCTAGAATTAGAATTAATTGTTGCGTTGATCAAGGTGAAGAAATTCAACATTGGGACAGTTGACAATCCCAAAATGGCCACATTGGAGACTATTGGAATGAGAAAACAGTGGAAAGCATAACAGAGTTACTGCATGAGTACAATGACCTGTTCCCAAAAACGTTCACAGAAATGAAAGGCATAGTAGGAGAGCTAGGTGAAATGAAGATACCTCTCAAAGTGAAGGTAAGACCAATCAGACAGTGACCATATAGACTAAATCCGATCTATAAGCAAAAATTCAAAGTCGAAATCGATAGGATGTTGGAGGCTGGAATCATAGAATTTGTAGAGGAATATGAATGGGTAAGCCCTATGGTAGTTCAGGAGAAGAATAAGGGATGGATAAGGATATGTGTCGACCTAAGGAAGTTGAATGATGTGTGCCTACATGATTTTTTCCCTACTCCTTTCACAGATGATGTGTTGGAGAACGTAGGAGAACAAGAATCCTATTCATTCACCGACGGATTCTCAGGATACCATTAGATCGAGATAGACCCAGAAGAAAGATACAAGACCACTTTTTCCACAAAATGGGGATTCCACCAATACACGATCATGTCATTTGGACTAAAGAATGCACCAGCAATATTTTCCAGAGTAGTCATAGCTACATTCAAAGAACTCATCCACTAGTTTCTAGAGGTATATATGGATGATTGGAAATTCTATAGTCTGTTGAAATACCATGTAGGGGTCTTTAGGTTGATGTTAGAAATATGTTGGCAGTGTCAGATATCTTTAAACATCAAGAAGTCCATTTTCGGAACACCCTTTGGGATATTATTGGGCCATATAATATGAAAACAAGGCTTGCTAGTAGATCCTACCAAGATTGCAGTAATTGTTAATCTACCACCACCAAAATCAGTTTGTCAGTTAAGAGAAACATTGGGACACATGGGATACTATAGGAGATTTATAAAAGGGTATGCATAGATCACTGTGCCAATGAAGAAATGGTTAAGGAAAGACACCAAGTTTTAGTGGAATGAGGATTGTCATTGCGGATTGGACACCCTGAAAGAGAAGATGGTAAGCGCACCAATACTAGTATTGCCAGATTAGGAAAAGACATTCCATGTGCGTGTAGATGCATTGGCCATGGCACTTGGAGCTATTCTGGCACAGGCAGGAGTAGGATAATTGGACCATCTGATATCATTTTCTAGTAGAAAATTGTCAGAATCTGAGTAGAAATACAATAACACAGAGAGGGAAGGCTTAGCTATGGTATATGTGCTTCATAATTTCATACATTACTTACTGGGAAAACATTTTAATATTTTCACTGACCATTCATATCTCAAATACCTCGTCAACAAGCCAATTTTGGGAGGGAGAATTTGTCAATGGTTATTTTTGTTTCAAGAATTTGACTTTGAAGTGATAGTCAATCCAGGGAAGTTGAATGTAGGACTTGATCACCTATCGAGGATCACTAATGGAGAGGAACCTACAAATCTAGAGGACATCGTTCTCGATGAAAATTTATTTTCAGTCCAAATAGTCGATGAATATTTCACAGACATCATTCAATACTTTAGTACAAGGCTTGCACCATAAGAATTCAGCACCACGTAGAAGAAAAATCTGGTAGTCAGGGCTTCAGACTATCAATTGATTGTAGGACTCTTATACAATATGGGTGCAAACAACATCTTGAGAAGATGTGTGCTAGAACATGAAAGACCTAGGATTTTAGCAGAATCCCATGAGAGAATAGTAGGAGGACATTATGTAGTTAAAGCTACCACACAGAAGGTATTGCACACAGGACTATGGTGGTTTATTGTTAACAAAGATTCAAAGGACTACTGCCAGAGATGTCATGTATGTCAGAGGGTTGGAAAAATGAATAGAAGGGATGAGATGCCCCTGATACCACAAGTGATCTTGCAGGTATTCAACAAATGGAAATAGATTTTGTGGGACCAATTAACCCACCAGCGAAGAGATCAGGAGCAAGGTACATTATTACCATGATAGAATACTTGACAAGATGGGCAGAAGCAACACTAGTAAAAGATTGCAGCACAAAGACAACAACGGACTTCTTGTTTGAGCATGTGATGACTATATTTGGATGCCCAAGGATTTTGATGAGTGACCTAGGAACTCACTTCATTAATAGAACTATTAAGGCTATGAATGAGGAGTTTTAAGTTTATCATCAAAAGAGTACACCATATCATCCTCAAGTGAATGGAATGGTGGAATCATTTAATAAGATCCTCAAAAATGCATGGACAAAGATCTACAATGTTAATAGGGATGATTGGGACTTGAATATACCAACAATATTGTGGGCATTCAGGACCACATGAAAAAAATTGACAGGGAAGACACCATTTAGATTGGTGTATGGACAAGAAGCAGTGGTGCCATTAGAATTTCGGGTAACTAGTATCTACATCACAACAATTACAAACATGCCAGAGTAAGGCATAGTACAAGAAAGGTTAAGTAAGTTGATGATCATAGAAGAAGATAGGATTCTAGCAGGGCTTCACCAAAAAGTGCAGAAAGAAAGGGACAAATCTTGGCATGATAGACATATCAAGAGGAAAAATTTCAAGGAGGGAGACCTAGTCTTGGTGTATGACAACAAATCTCTTCAACACCCAGGAAAACTCAGAATGGATTGGTTGGGAACAAATGAAGTAAAGACTGTCACAGATGGGGGAGATGTACAGTTGTAGGATTTAGTAGGATAGAAATCAGAGGGATGATCAATGGCATTCGACTAAATTTATATAGGGACAGTCAACCTCCTAGCATTTAAAAAAAAAAAAACGATAGCAACAATAGAGGGGTTATCGCAGCCCACAGGGGTGTAGACAGATTAGCATGTGTCATGTAAATGGAAGAAAATGTAAAAATGAGGTCTCAAGTTCGATTCTCACCCTGATTCATCTGGAGATGTGATTCTGGTCTATGCAATTCTCCCTAGGGGTTATAAGATAGCCAACATGATTTGACCCTGTGTCACACGAGTATGATACAGTTGCTGCTACTGATTCCCCTAGTTACAAAAACTAAATAGAGGGGTTACCTTGGAGTACATCAAAATATAGCAACAAATGGGTAGTGTGCCAAAAAGAGAATGTGCACATGCACTCAGAAACATTAGCATGACGAAGAAAGGACCAACGGTCACAAAAAGGCAGAAATAGTAGAAATGGAAGGTACGGAAGATAGGCGCCAACAAATGATGGATATCAAAATTTAATGACAAGAATGATTGATGGGATGACACATTAATCACACCAACTGGTGACATCAAGGGAATTCAATGGAAATAATTCAAGAAGTGTCGGTTCATTCAATATGCAACTTGGGTAACATCTTCAAGAATTTTCACATGATTCCTATATAAAGCAAGCATGTGGGGATCAGAAACATTATTGTGAAATTAGGAAAATCACATAGCGATAGAGTATACAGAGCACAGAGTGAGGTTGCAGAAGTTATTGAGCTAACTAAGATCAGTGGGGAACATATTTACCACCATGGAACCACCCAAGCTAGGAGCGTCGAGCCAGGATTGTATGCGACCTCAAAGCAAATTTAGAGCACCACAGCAGCCACAGGGAAGAGAAAAACAACCACCTCAGCCTCCAAAATTCATCAACATGGACAAAATTCCATTGCCTAATATGGAACCAGGAATCCCCACACCAATGGTGGACGAAACTCAACAAACAACATATGTGGGCATGGATATCGATATGCTGGAAGTAGGACAGAGCTAGCAGACCCAGGATGCAGAAAATCCTTCGCGCTCTAAAATCCATGAAAAATCCCCGAAGGTTAATGGGATGGTCTCGAACCAAATCGAAATGGTCGCACCAGAAAGGTCACACACTACCGCATCGAAATGACCATAGGATGGCATAGTAGAAGATGTCAATGAACAGGTAGAGGAGTATGAAGAAGAGAGAAAAATGGAGGTTGGAACCTTGAGTCAACAACCACAGTGGAAGGGCAAGCAGCCAATAGCGATATCACCGCATATGCAAGATATCACAACCATAGTCTTGTTGCACTTTCCGGAAGGGGTGTGTGTCGTGGGTAACCTATTAAGCCACATGGAAAAACTACAGTACTCAGATCATGATGTGACCGACAAGGAAAAGTTTCCAGATTTTTCCAAGAAAGTTTACCTAGATACTGTGGGTATAGGACACTTTAATGAACCAATTAACCAACCAAAACAGTGGGAAGTCAGACTTTCCAAAACCGGGATTCTAGGCCTATTGGATATCTTTCACTTTGGAAGGGGTCGAGACGTAACCAACTTCATCAATCAGTTAATGGAAGATACCCACGGAGGATACCTATGGGTGGAAGATCCTGCCTCGATAGACGTAGAGATATTTACATATATTACAGGGTTTCCATCTCAAGGGAGACACCTGCGTAGTTCCTCAATGAAAAAATGAAGGAGAAGGCATTGGTTGAGGAAATTAAGAATACATATGGTACAGAAAGAGGGTCGTGTGGAATCATAATTAAGTGCATTAGTGACAT
The DNA here is from genome assembly GCA_900067695.1 of Picea abies. Taxonomy (NCBI): domain Eukaryota; kingdom Viridiplantae; phylum Streptophyta; class Pinopsida; order Pinales; family Pinaceae; genus Picea; species Picea abies. Next base: position 17,570 of record CBVK0102633236.1, read on the forward strand.
AGCCACAAGGATGGCCAAAAAAATCATGGCGTGCAAATTACTCTGGAAGTTTTGCAAGGAAGAAGTACCTGCTAGGGTCATCACAGTGGCAGCACAATGTGAAGAGGGCATTGTACTTAGTTGGGCCCCGTACTTGTTAAATCTGTTCCTAGAAGACTGCAAAGATGTGCAGGACCTGGGGACATAATTTCACTATTCTTGGCTACTCGTACTCATCACCTTGGTCGGATGGAAGGAGTTGAAGTATACATACTTTGTCAAGATATCCACTTGTTTTCGTGCAGTGAAATACCTATCATTGGGGAGCACTTCAGACCCTAAGAACAAAAGTGTGAATGCATGCATGTTCGCAGGGTATTACAATGACTTGCAGACGCCAAAAGTGATCACACAATATCGAGGCATAGCCAACTTTAAAGCAACCAGGAATATAGTATGGATCCAATCATGGAAGGACCCCCGAAAACAAATGGATACAATTGTGGTACTGCAGCAAGGAAGAAGACGTAGAAATGGCCATCAAGGATTGGCACGATGACTGGAGGGTTCCAGGCATGAATCAAGAGATGTCCACAGATAAGGAGGTTGATGCAGGGAAACAATAGACGCATGAAGGAGACAAAATGGTGCCCGAGAAGACAAATCCAGGTCAGAACCCAGTGCAGTAGAAGAAAGGGGGTGCGTCCAAGAAAGGTACCCAGGCAAGAAAGAAGAACAACACCCAGGTGTTGCAAGAATGGAAAAAATAGACTAAGATAGCACAGGGAACCACATCAAGTGATACTCAATAGGAGAAAGGATAGACCAAGAGGCCAATCATAAAAACAGGGGGTGCACGCAAGAAAACTTAAGGCACACAAAAGACCACCAGAATACACAATCACTAAGGACGACACAGACCTTGTGGCCCAAATGGTCTAGGATCGAACAACGGAGGATTTTGACAAAGCCCAACACAAAAGGGACAAGATTCAATATGAGATGTCCTGTATGAGGCAAATTCTCGATCAGATCATAGAAACACAAAGAGAAAGGAGAGAAATGGAGTCATTCCCCACAGGATCACAGGCAGGAGCCAAGGTTGTGCCAAGCGAGCAGGATATGATCTAGATAATGGCACGGGAGAGCTTGACTTTTCATGTGGCATCCAGCATGTTGTGCATGGATGAAATTGTAGGCCAGACACCATTGAAAGACCTGGACCAAATACAATTGGTAATGATGTGGATACTAACCAAGGCATTGTATAAACTACAAGTCAACATTGTGCAGGAGGTACAGTCATGCGCACACACAGACACAACATAATTGTAGCAGACGAAGGACAGTATAGAAATGTTAGAGTTGTTTCTTGAGCAGGTTAAGCTTGATACCAAGGATGAGAATGATCATGCATATAGGCTCGATCAGGGATTGGTTGTAGCCTATGACAGAATTCCAAAGAGTGCGTAAACAACATATCTCATGATGACGCAGGAGATTGATCAAATTGTGCAAACAATCAATCAGTAAAAGTAGGAGATCAATAACCTCTGGGAAAAACTTATCCCTACCACTCCCCTAGAGGTAACAAGTAGAGGAAGCAGGAAGAAACAATGCAGATGGAGGAAATGGAATGACAAGTAAGCACATCTCTCGACTTGTTTGAGAAAGTAGCACAGCTATGGACAAAGATGGAAGAGGATCAACATGTCCAGCAGTGGGACCTAGAAGAGGCAAATATAAGCGCAGGTATCTAGGACCTCAAGCAAAGGCAGAAGATGGTGTAGATTATTGAGAGCCTCAAAGGAGCACAAGATATGAATAAGTTGCAAGCAGAACACATAGTCACGCAGACACAGAAGAAGGATCAGCAAGCTCAAATGGAACCATTCCAAGAGCGGGAAGTGTAGGTCATTGCACAGGCAGAAGAGGAAAAGAATAACATGGCACAAATTTAGGCAAAGTGCGCAGATATGATCAGCAAGGAGGTTACAGCGCAAGTAGTGGATGCACTCAAAGAAAATACCACGCAGGCTCAATCACAAGCAAAGGAACTCACAGAGAAGTTCCAGACTCTTGCAGGAGCCGTTCAAGAAGCACAAAAGGTTTAGGTGGCTCGGGATGAACCACATGTCAGTGTTGGGGGCATGTTGGATGCAGGTCAAGTCAGGAAGAAAGGCTATTTTTGGAGGAGAAGCATGCAAGGAGGAAAGGACAAATGGAAGGAAAAGTAGCACATGTAAGAGAAGTAGGCGAGGTGCGCATTCAAGGAAGACCTAACGATGCTAGTGTTAGGTGTTTTGTAATGTATTTTAATGGATGATGAGCCAAGGATATAAAAAAGTAGTACTTAGAGGGAAAAGGAGGACATATAGAGAGATATACATATAGACATACACAGAGGAATAGAGAATTTTAAGAATGGTACGAGTCATTAAGTTGGTGATCTAGGGAAGTAGTGAGTGACATGATCCTAAGGGATAGATCACAGGCTAAGGATCCTAGTGCGATCTAGTTAGCCTTACATGGATCAAGAATCCTGTTGAGGAGAGTGAGATCTAAGATTGTAAATAATCACGACGTGATATATTAATGAACCATAATAAGAATCTTGAGATCTAGATATTTGTGGACGTATCCCAAGAGGGGGTGAACCATGGTAACACCTGTGTTATGTGAATGAATGTATGTGTCTTTATTTACTTTTAAATGTTGAATGGTAGATGAATGAATTAACTGTTTAGATCTAGTATTCCTCCTGCATGAATAGAATGAATGTTATAATTATATGTTAGACCAAATGAATAAAGATTACAGAGTACAACCATAGATCGCCACTCATTCCCAGGTTGTAAACACCTAAGTATTGCAGCCACCCATAGAGATATCTTAGGTGAGATTGTGTAGTAAAATCAGTGTGATGTGTTGGCTTCTAGTCTTCCAAAGGGGCCGATAGTTTTAGAGCGATTTTGTTGGGAAGCTTATCAAATCTGAACCAGGGTCAATATATGATAGTAAGGTAGATTCAGAATAGCCCATAAAGAACCATAAGTAAAAGAAGTATAATCCAACACCAACAAATGGTTCAAGCCAACAATTGTGCATCCCATCACTTCTTTGCAAAAGAAGGGATTTAAATTTGAATGGACAACTGAGTGTGAAGAGAACTTAAATTTGTTGAAAGAATTACTTACTAGTGCACCTATTTTAAATATTGTTGACCCAAATGAAAGTTGTATGGTATGTACAGATGCATGCAAGGAAGGACTTGGTGGAGTCCTCACTCAAAATGGACATGTCATTGGTTATGAGTCTAGAAAGCTCAAAGAACATGAGAGGAATTATGCAACACATGACTTGGAACTTGATGCCATTGTTCATGCATTGAATATGTGGAGGCATTATCTCATGGGAAAGATATTTGAATTAAGAACGTACCATAGTAGTCTAAAATATATTTTTGAAAAGTTGACTTTGAATAACAAGAAAACGCGATGGCTATGATTGATAATCCATCTAAGTGAGAAGATTACTTGCACTTGGTTGAGTTTTCCTATAATAATGGGTATCAATCTCCATTCAAAATGAGCCCATTTGAATCTTTGCATGGTAGGAAATGAAATACTCCAGTGAGTTGGGACAACCTAGTAGGCAGATTGGTACTTGGTCCAAAATTTCTCAAGGATATGGAAGACCAGATGGTTAGAATTAAGCAGAATTTAAAGGCAGATCAAGATAGAAAAAAAATTATGGAGATAAGAACACAACAGCTAGAGAATTTAAAGTGGGGGAGCATGTGCTTTTGAAAGTGAACCCCAACACATGAAAGTGAATCCCAAGAAGAGCTCACTAAAGTTGGGTAGTTGTACAAAGCTAGTGGCCAGATTCTGTGGTCCATTTGAGATATTGGATAGAATAGGGCCAATTGCATACATATTTGCATTTCCTGCTTCCATGAATGTAAATAATGTATTTCATGTCTCTTTGCTAAAAAAGTATGTACATGATCCTAATCATGTTATTGATTGGAATTTGATTCAGGTAGATCCAGAGGAATACTTTCAAGTCTATCTAGTGTGCATATTGTACAGAAAATTCAAAATGCTCTGGAATCGCATTATAGAGCTGGTAAAATTCCAGTGGACCTGCTATGGTCCTGAAGATGCTACTTGGGAGTATTAAGATTCCATGCGGGCATAGTACCCGCAACTTTTTGAATAATTTTGAGATTTTTATTTTTTGTTTTGTATATGCACTAAGGAAAGTGCCAAAATAAGGGGGAGGGGAATGTAATACCCTGGTTTTGAGTCCCCATATTAAATAATGTATTTGTTTATTTGATGAAAGGCCAGGGAGCCCAAACAATCTAAAAAGGCAAGTGAGCCTAGGAAAAGTAATGTTTTAATCATCATGAATAATAAAATACATCATTGGTTTCTAGACGGAAAAGGACAAGAGTTATAGAGAGCTATGATTCCATGAGAGAAAGGGCTTAAGGGGATAAGTCTTTTATTAATATTTTATTTACCCATTTCGGTTTTAATGGAGAATATTGGTTACATGAGCTTCTTGGGGGAAGGCCATGTGGATATTTAATTTCCAAGAAATATATAAACCCATCTTTGGGCTATTTGGGTGGTTCACACTCTTCATTTTGTTCTATATCTCTATTCACTCTTTCACCCACTCATAATTCCTCATTCATTTTGATCTTGTCTTGGGAAAGAAAAATAAATTGTTAGAAAGAATCCATTGTTTTGTTGGTTTTAATGATTGTTGGTGTATTCCAACCAGGAATTAATGCCTACATGTTTGAGATGCATTGGCATGTGTTAATTTTTTTCTCACAGCTATGAATCCTAAGGTTCTCAGAATGGATATTCTTAACTAGATACACTAGAGCCCTAGAAGAAGGTGGACAGCCTAAGGGACTGCATGGCAGAGAAGGGGGTCCATCCTCTTGGTTTGTGTAGGTTGGATAGAAGAGAGTTGGTGTACTTTGGATTGATGTGTGTTGAGAAGCCTATGAGAGATTTAGTGTTGGATGGTTTGGGATGTTGAGTGACACCCTGGAACTGTCCTTGTGGATTCATATCCCTGGCTCAGCGGTGACATTGTTGATGAGACTTGGAATAGCAGTGTCTACGGTTGGTTGGAACATCCTTGATCTGCATCCAATTGGTGATTCATTTCATTAAAGATAAGTTTTGTTTGTCATGGTTTCATTTACATGTATATTTATTTTCATTGTGTATTAATTATTATCATTGAGATTCATGTTTATAATATGCATGCATGTTGGTTATTGTTGTGTATGGAATTATATTCGTTTCCTTTATATTGTAACATGAATCTTGATCTCTGCATGTCTGAATGAATAGAACTAAGTTCACCTTCTTCTCTTTCAATGAACATATGATGATGACTAATTCACCTAATGTTGAATATTTCATGCCTCTTTGTTAATTAAAAATTTATCAGAATTTGAAATCAGTTCAGAAGTCAGTTTTGAAGTAGCGTGGCCAGCTTGTGGGTGGTTGGGTATGTTACATTAAGGGTACAGTATAGGTTATTCCTAGGCTTAGATGGAGATAAGGGGGTCTATATCATGGTATAGTTCAAGATCTAGTTCATGGTATAGGTCTATTTGATGGTCTAGTTCATGGTCATGTTCATATAAGTACTCCTACAAGTATTCCATTGGAAGAAGAAGAAAAACTTAACACTCACCTTACAGGCGAAGCTACATTTCTCTATTGCACATATTCCTTATTTGTTGTGAGACCTACCTCTCCTTTACAATATGTTTGGATTTCTTTGACATCTATGAATGAAATGATAAAATAGAACTCAGTCATATTTATAGTAAAATATTTTATCAAGAAATAAGACAAATTATGATACCTACCTACCTCCACCACCTAGAAAATCGGCTCTCTATCCTCCTCTCGGCTCATCTTTCTTTCTCATCTCTTTTTCCTAGACCACAGAAACAACACTCTTATCTCCTCTTTGCTTTGTCATTTTCGTCTCTATGCTCTGCCCTTTTTTATTTTAAGTCCTTTTGTCACCCACTCGTCGAACTTCAAATTAATTTAATTTTTATTTTAGGAACAAAATTTTTCATCCCTCACTTTGAGTCCCATCACTATCATTTTTCATTTTTAACAACATCATTGGCACGCACCTGAATTTTTTGTGCCTCGCCTTACCTTGCATTTCCATGTCATGCAATTCCATGCCTTGCCTTGTCATGACTTTCCATTTCATGGCATGCCTTCCCTTTGAGATAGAAGAGGTTGAGGAGTGTGATTGGCACATAAAACTGTCCAACAAGAATGCGTACAAGTACCTATAATGCATGCACACTAAAGTGCGTACACATTCCTGCTAGGAAAGAATGAGCACCCAACCTAAGGGCTTAAGATTAAAAGTGTTTTAAAACATAGAGAAACGGTTAGAGCACCAAGATATGGGTGCAAGGGTTGTGGGTCCTTTAACAAGAGGCATATGCATAGTGCACTTAGGGCTCGAGTATAGAGGAGTGTTGACACTTGAATCTGTTGGGACCGAAATGGAAACCTCAAGAGGATGTAAATCCCCCTTCATTTTTATAGAGGTGGTACTCCTCTTTAGATTTTCTTGGGAATTCTAGATATTCAAAATATGGGACTTGACAGAAATCCGTCATGGTAATCCAAAGAAATATAAATATTGCAAGAAAATAAAAAAAGGAAAATGTGTTGTTTTATTTTAAAGGAAAGTTCCTAAGAAAGGACAAGGAGCCAAACATATTCACACATTTAAAGAAAATAAGAAAAATTTCTTCACATCCATCATAGTTTGACTAAAGATTTATGATCACATAAAAATGAAAATAAGATGGTCTGCATACATAAGAGAACTTTAACAGGGTGAACATGGAAAAATCAAATAAATATAATGATAGATCAACCTCAAATACTTTATATTCAAAACTCTGGCTTACAAAGTACAGTCGAGATTATTCCCAAAATAGCTCTCTTGAAATTTCTAAAAAATATATAGTATGTTACATATTCTTTGAAATTTAAAATGTGTTTGTCTTAAAAACTGGGATTAGGGCTCCCGTAGACCATAAAGAAAATATACAAAATAATTTAAGATTGTTGAAGAAATATAGTGGGCGGTAAAAGAATAGCAAGACCCGGTAAGAAGAAAAGAGGAGTTATCAGTCTTCAGTGAAACCTTTCTAGTGAAAGAGGTGGAATAACTTGATGAAGGACTTGATAAAGAAAAGAAGAATATGATCAACATAAACTTACTAGGATGGTCTCTCGTGTCTTCACTTGCTTGTTGGTGTCCTTTTATTGTCTTCATTGACAGTTACAGAAACCGTCTCAACTTCTTCTTGCCCTTCGATGGTTAGTTTTTTGATAGATTTCTTAAACCATTCTTCAATATAATTTTTCATTGGTGCCACGTTGATTTCATGCCATATTTTTATGTTGAATAGCTTGCCCTCCAAGTAACTAGAAAGGGAGAATAGAAGGGAGAAAATAAAAGGGGAATTTGGGTAAGTATAGAAGGGGGAAAGAAATGGAAAAAGGAAGTTGGAAGGATAGAGAGGGGAGGGAAAGTTTGGAAGCGGGAAACGCTATCAACAACTAGCTCCAACTATGGGATGATAACCATCTACAGGTTGTCAATAACCTAGAATATTTATGACTAGGTGTTTTCATCCATTGGACTATGGAGTCAAAGTAAGAATATACAAACTGAAAAGTAAAATTATGTACAATGAGATTGAGAAAGTCTTAGGAGAAGAAAGCTTTCAAATGTTTCCCATTGACACACAACATTAATATTTTACCCTTCATGTCTTAGAGAATATATGAGTTAAAACCCAGGATCTTTTCAACAATGTATGGCCCAATCCAGAGTGCTTCAAACTTTCAGACATACATATTGAACTTTATCGGGAGTTCAATATGTATGTCTGAAAGTGCGCCATTGCTTTTACAATGGACAAGTATTTCTTTTCCAATTATGAATACCTCAATTCATAGTCATGTAGGGTTTTTCTCCTTGGCCTTGTTCCAAAGTAACATCGGTTCTCCCTTCTAAAAAAAATTTACAGTTGTGCTCTGATCAAAATATATTTTGACACTTTATTTCCTATGAGAAGTTTGATTCAGGGATTTTCTTCGTTCTTCTTCCAATTTCAACAACTGGTTGATTCTCCTTTGGATGGGTGAATTTTCTTATGTATCTTTTGTATTAACCATGAAAGTCAAGGCATTGAGTTTGAGGCTAATTGGAATTTTCACTTCTTTCCCATAAACCAATGTATACGAGGACATCTCGGTGGTATCCTTTGGAGTCGTTCTGCTTGCCCACAATGCGTTAGTTATCTTCAGATGCCAATTTATTTGGTTCTTGTCAATAGTTTTCTTTAGTATCTGAACAAGTGTTTTATTTGTGGATTCATCAATACCATTTCCTTGTGGATAATAATTTGATGATTGACCCATGATAAGTCCATATTATCCAAAAAACTTTGTAAACTTGGACCTGATGAAAATCAAACCATTATCAGTGATAAATTTATCCGGGACACCGAATCTTGATAAAATATTATCTTTGAGGAACTTGATTAACTCTTCAGAATCATCTTTGTTTAACACCATTGATTCTGGCCATTTCAAGAAATAATCTGTAGCAGTGAGAATGTACATATGTCCCTTACTAGACTTCGGATTAATTGGACCGACAACATCAAGTCCCCATTGGGAGAATGGTTGTTCTACAATTATGGGTTGTAAAGGCATCATGGATCTCTTCATTTTTCCTGAAAAACTGTTGGCATGATAAAAACTTCCTTATTGTGGCATATGAGTCTCTAAAAATCGATGGCCAATAGAAACCACCTCTTATTATCTTATGTTTGGTGGAGGTAGGTGTGAAGTGTCCACCACATATTCCTTCATGGAAGTATCTCATTAGTTCTTGGTCTTGGTTTTCATCAATGCATATCAGTAGTATACCATCATAATTTCTCATGAACAATATATCAGCAATCAACACATATTGTTTTTCCTTCATCTTCAATGTTCTTCGCTCCTTAGGATTCATGGTGATAGGAAACTGCCCGGATCTCAAGTAGAATACAATGTCTCCATACCATTATGAATCATCTAATGGTTCCCCTACTAAAATTGAAATCATTCAATCTACAGAATCATTATTTTCTATGAGCTTGCATAAACCTTGTTCTTTGACAACCTTTAAAGGTTTAATTTCAATATCATACTCTTGTATCTTTTTCAACCAGTTAGCCCACTTCCCTTCTCTCAATTTTTGATTCAGAAGCATCTTCATCGTGATGAGGTAACATAAGCAATAACATCGGAGTTCAATATGTACGTTTGAAAGTGAGCCACTTCTTTTACATGTGCCAAGGATTTCTTTTCCAATTCCGAATACCTCAATTCATAGTCATGTATGGTTTTTCTCATGAAACTTATCGAGATTTCTTCACCTTCGCTATTCTTCTGAGTAAGAACATATCCAACAACTATCTTTGTAGCAAATGAATGGATGATGAAATCCCTTTGAAAATATGGAGTAATGAGGATTGGAGTTGTGGTGATTTCTCCTTTGATATTATTAAAAGCCTCTTGAGTATCTTTTGTCCATTCGAACCTCTACTCCTTTTTCATCAATAAATTGATCGGTTTCACAATAGTTGCATAGTTAGGTACAAACCTTCACACAAAATTGATCTTGACAAAAAATTATTGAACTCCCTTCTTAGATGTCAGGGGGTTGAGCTCATGTATTTCTTTAACTCTTTTCAGATCTATATAAATCCCTTCCTTGCACACAATGTGGCCCAACAGTTTTCCTTGAGTTACTATGAACAAGCATTTCTTTGGATTTAGAGAGACACCATATAATCTACATCTTTCAAAAACTTTCCTCAAATGATGGATATGATCATCTCTTGTTTTTAAATGCACTATCAAATCATCTTGATAGTCTTCCATAAACTTTCCTATCAACTCGCTAAATGCATGATCCATGGCCCTCTAGAATGTGGCTCCAACATTCTTCAAACAAAAGGGCATTATAGCATATGAATATGTCTCCAAAGGTGCTATAAATGTTGTCTTTTCCCTATCTTCCCCAGCCACCAAGACTTGGTTATATCCAGAAAAACCATCCAACATGGACATGTAGACTGATTCAGTGACTTGTTGGAGAAGGAAATCCATATTAGGTAAAGAAAATTTATCATTTATGATTGCTTTTTTAAGGTCTCTGAAGTCAACACACATCTGGATTTCCTCGGTCTTTTTTATTACAATCGCGGGATTTGAAATCTAGTTGGAGTGTCTAATGGGATAAATTATTCATGCCTTTTTCAATTTCTCCAATTCAATCTTTACCAGAGGTTTCAGTTTTGGATTCATCATCCTTATTTTTTTTCTTTACGGGCTTTGCTTCTTCCCTCAAAGGAATGATATGTTGGAATATCATTTTGTCATAATCTTTCAAATCATCATAGGTTCAAGTGAACACATCAATGTATTCTTTAAACAAGGAAACATATTGATCAACTTCCTTAGTGGTGCAATAAAATCCCAAATTGACATATTTTGGGGAACTATCAGTTCCAATATTGACTTTTCTTGTCTCTTGCACTTTTTGAATTGAAAATTTTTCAAGGATATTCTTACCATGATCATCTTTCATAAAAAGAAACTCAGATTGTATACAATCTTTAGGGATAGAAAACATGTGATCATCTTCATCATCATCATCGTTCAACAAAAAAAATTCCAGTTGTTCATCACTCTCAAACACTTCCAAATATTCAATGTTATCGGCCACGAACAGTCGGAATGTTCTTTCTACTTGGAAAGATATTTTTCTTTGGATATCGTATGGGTTTGACAATGAGGCCGCCAAGGCTAATGAATCTTCCTTGTGATTCTTGTCCCTTGGAATGAAATAAATGTTGAAGGAACTAAAAGATTCCATCAATTTTTTAACCCTTTTGAAATATAACTTAAGTCTTTCCTTTTTTATTTTATACCTCTGGGTGACCTAATTGATCACCAACTCTGAGTCTCCAGTCACAATTAGATGTTCTATTTTCATTTCTTGTGCAAGGATCATCCCCTGAATCAAGGCTTCATATTATTCCTCATTATTAGTGCATGAAAATTCAAGTCTAATAGCATGTGGATGCACAACCTTATTTGGACTCAAAATAACAATCCCAACTCTGCTCCCGGAGTTTGAACAGGCTCCATCGAATGACATCCTCCAATAGCCTTCAAACAGACATTCTTGATTCTCCATGTCTTGAACTTTCTCTAGGATTTCATTATGTTCCATGTCTAGTATAGCATAGTTTCCAATCCCATCATATATATAATCCTCCATCAATTCATTGTCCTTCTTCTTGAAAGAGAAGGGTTTTCTCGATTCACGAGGCACTTTAATCATTCCTCCTTCCTTGCCTAGTAGCATCATACAACTTCCATCATTCATTATATATCCCTTGACCATAGATGTCCAATCTCCTCCCAGCACAACTACATATGTTGGAGGAAGGTTTACCACAATAATATTTAAAACTGTAATGATATGGGGGGATGTTGTAATCCAAGCGCAAAATTGATCTCTCCATAAGCTAGAACTTTTCTAGAATCAATTACATATTTTCTTTCACCAGTTTCACAATGCTTGGTGCAAATCATGCCCAATTCCTCCATGTACACCAATGGCATGATATTATTTGTCTCTCCAATGTCAACTAAACAATTATGTAGTGCAACATCATGATTTTCAATTGAAATGTAAAAGGGAGGAATGTTACCTCTCATCTTGGCAGTTGACTGGCTATGGCTTTGTTTTGGACTGGTGACCACATATTCTGCCCTTTCATATGGATCATCCAAAAATGTCAAAATGTTTTTTCTTTGCTGGGGAATCTTCACCACTTCTATGAAGGGAAAATTTATCCTTAATTTACTTAAGTCCTCTACAACATTATATGTCATTTGAGTGGAGTTTGACGTCAGGTGTTTCATTTTTCTTCCAACTCTATATGTCACTTTCTCATATTTTTTTTCTTTATCTTTTCGGTTTTATTTTTTAGATTCATTCTTATTCTTGGGTGTATTTACAAATCCTCTTGCTTGGGTGACATTTTCTTGCAATTTAGGGTCATTGTCTCCTTCTTAAAATATATACATGGATGTCTCACATCTGTCCATCTGCAAAGTTTTGGAACTTTCATCGGATGAGTAGTAATTCTCTTGTTCGATTATTTGCTAATCATATACATCATCCAAGACAGTCGTATTAAGAATAGGTTGTCTATGAACTCTTTGTATTTGCATATTATCATTGTTTTCAAACCTCACTATGTTTTCTTGGGGAGGGTTCCTTCTTTTCTCTGGGACTGGCATTCTTGGATTTGCCACATAAATATCTCCCCTTCTTAGTTTGTTTATCTTGTTCTGCATTTGTTTGATAGTTCTATTCATATGTGCAATTTCAATTCTTTGCTTAGTTTTTTGTGTCGTCATAGGGTGAACCTTTACATCAGGCATGGTTCCCTTGAAAAATCCTCCTCCCAATGTTTGGTTTTGAGTTGGTCGAGGCTTGAATTATTCGTTCTTTCTTGAACTAGAATCTCCTTGATTATCAATACTTAATCCTCACAACTACCTCTATACTTTTCCCAGTATAATGTCGAGGTCGACACCCATTTCAATCATAATTTATTACATCTTAGTGGCTTTAGTCATTTCTTCCTCCAAGGTATCCATTTGGAATGTTATGATAGAATATTTCACGTTCGGGGGCATTGCATTCTTATACCAACTGAGAATGAATGGGTCATTCGGTCTTTTATATTCTGAAATCTTACTCAAGGTTTTATTGAACCTAAGATTAAAATCTCATGTCCTTTCATTCTTCCTCAAACCGATCTGGGTGAAATTGGTGAGAAGGGTATGATAAGCAATTGGAGGGGCGAACATAGTTAGGAACATAGATTCGAGGTCATTAAATGAGAGAAATGATCTACTGGGAAATTTTGTATACCATTCATATGCTCCTCCTAATAAGGTTTGTGGAAACAACCTTACCATGATATCGTCATACTCAACATGATGAAAATCACAAACATTAAGAAATAAGTGTAGATGCATCTTTGCATTGATTGCTCCATCTCCATAAATGTCCTTTAGGGTTCCCTTAGGGAGAACAAGGAGATCATGTTTCTCACCTAGAACATTCAAAGGAGAATCTCTTATTCTTCTTCTATTTTCAAACCTTAAGTTTTCTTGATTTCTTGCAACATCTCTTCCACCTCCTTGTCTCTCCTCATGATGGTTGTCTCGGGATTGTTAATTTATTTCTACCATATCTCAAGAGATTCTAGGAATATGCTTTTCACTTCTAAGAATAAAAATTTTCTTTCTTTTATTTCTGGTAATGTGTCCCTTGTATTCGTCCAGCTTCAATCTCGACCTTGTTCTTGTGATTCTCTAGCTAGTCATTGGTTTCTTCAATCTTGTCACTCGTCTCTCCTTTGTCTCTAGAGGATTTCTCTTTCTTATTCTTGGACTAAGATCTGCTGAGACCTTTCTAACTCTTATCGGGTCTTGGTTTTTGTTATTACCATATTGTATAACTAGTGTAAGGTGCTTCGTTGATTATTCAATCCAATTTCTAAGTGGGGATAATTAGCCTGGGGAAAGGTCATATATTTTTTTCAAAAAATTCTGGACCAGGTTCCAAATTTCAGTTCATTCCCCAGTATGGTCGCCAAAAATGTTGATTCTTGACTCTGTTAGGACCGAAATGGAAACCTCATGAGGATGTAAATCCCCCCACGCTTTTATAGAAGTGGTACTCCTCTTTAGATTTTATCGGGAATTCTAGATATTCAAAATGTGTAACTTGACAGAAATTTGTCATGGTAATTCAAAGAAATATAAATATTGCAAGAAAATAAAAATAAAAAGGAAAATGTTTTCTTTTCTTTTAAAGGAAAGTTCCTAAGAAAGGACCAGGAACTGAACACATTCACACATTTAAAGCAAATAAAAAAAAAGTCCTCACATCCATCATAGTTTGACTAAAGATTTATGATCACATAAAAATGAAAATAAGATGGTCTGCATATTTATGATCACATAAAAATGAAAATAAGATGGTCTGCATGTGTAAGAGAACTTTAACAGGGTGAACATGGGAATCTCAAATAAAGATAATGATAGATCAACCTCAAATAATTTATATTCAAAACTCTGGTTTACAAGGTACAGTTGAGCTTGCTCTAGAAATAGCTCTCTTGAAACTTCTAAAAAATATATAGTCTCTTACATATTCTTTGAAATTTAATATGCATTTGTCTTAAAGACTAGGATTGGGGTTCCTATGGATCAAAAGAAAATATACACAAGAATTTAATCTTGTAGAAGGAAGATAGTGGGCGGTAAAAGAATAGCAAGACTTGGCAAGAAGAAAAGAGGAGTTAGAAGTCTTCTATTAAACCTTTATAGTGAAAGAGGTGGAATAAATGGATGAAGGACTTGATAAAGAAAAGAAGGATATGATCAGCATATACTTACTATGATG
>CBVK0102633247.1:0-15132 GCA_900067695.1 Picea abies
ATCTTGGTGATCTATCACTAGAATTTGCAAGAATCTCGCAAATCCAACCATGGCTAAGAAGTGAAGGAACTTATCTTTAAATAGATAGTTTATAGATCAAGGTTTTACAATAAAAAATAATATTCCTTGTATTTTAGAAGGTACTAAACATGTATAACTCCTCGATGTGATCAATTGGATTTTATAAGTGAACTTCATGATACTCTGTGGGTATGAACCTTATGTAGTACAAAGAGATTTAATTTTAGTTCAAAAAAGAATGACGCACAATCTGTTTGAATAGTCAATAGAATAGAATGAGCCACAAGGAAGCGGCTCCATTCCTAGAATGTGAGATTATATGGCCACTTGTATTACCACTTGAGGACCCACGACATTGTATCATTTATCATGTAGCAAGGCAGCTCAAAAGTAAATTGAACCCATCAAACTTGTGAAAAGGTGGACATGAAGTCTTACTACTTCATGTGAGAGGGACCCATTTGTAATTAACATGACTTAATAACCCTACATATAATAGTATATGCTTTCTCAACATGTGTGCCCCATTATGAACATGGGAAAAATAAAAGAGTATGGTTGGAAATTATGGGTTTGAAGGGGACAACTCAAAAATACATATATGGGAATGGGTTCAAACATTCTAAAGCGAGTAAACCCCATCGAATGAACTTCATTAAAATATATTTTACTTGTCTTAACATGTGAGCCATTTCCAATCACAAGATGGAATGAGAATTCGATACCATAAAGGTGCCCTAATACTATGCTTTCTTTAAAAAAGATTAGTTTCATCCAAATGTTAGAAGGGGGCATGCTTAGAAGGATATATGATGATGGGTCTATTAGTTGGATCAGGTACTTAAATATGTCTGGTAAATATGTAAATATGCGTAGTAGTGAGCATGCCTATGTTAGGATTAGTTTCATCCCTTGGGCCTAAGGATACCTCACTTCTTGACTTGAAAATAGAACTTGTATTATATAAAATTCATGTCCCTAAAAGATTAAGTTTTCCTCTATCCTATATTAAAGTTAGGGTGCAACCCAAGCGGTTCTTGCTTTTTTCACTCTTATACAAATTTAGGTTATAACATACTTGGGCATAAATTTCCAAGTGATTCACTCATTCATATCCTAATTAGAGTGGAATTCCCAATGAACATACTTTTGAGTATTAATGTGGGTGTCATAATTTGTAAGTACTTCTCTTACTCTTATTGAAATAGGGTGCACCACAAATGGTTCCCTTATTATTATATTAATTCTTGTTTAAATTCCAAGAACATAATTTTGGCACTAACTAAGATGAAAATTCATTACGTTGTTGTTTCACTCCTATATATGTAGATCAAGGTGTGCCCCAAGAATGTCCTTTACTTCTATACTTATTAGGGTGAAATTTTCCAATGACATACTTTTGGGTATCGATAGGGGTATAAGTTACCAAATGGTTCCTTCACTTCCATACAAATTAGTAGTTCCCTAAATCCTATACTAATTAGTTTGTAAGTATTAACAATATACTTTTAGGTCCTAATTGGGGTGCAATTCCCGATTGAGTTTTTTTATACATAGTACCCTTTTTATAAATATCATAATTGAAAATATGTTTGAAGATAGTCAAAACAAGTTATCAAAATCTATAATCTACTTTCAATGAAAAATAAAAAAATTTGGAATGTACAAATGTGCCAAGTTTGTTTAAAAACAATGTAACGGTATTTCATCTTTAATTATTCATTCATAATCGAATTTGGACATTTTCCTTTTTCTAACTTTTTTTTATTTTTAATTGAATTTCTATTATGCACACTACACATACCAAATGACTATATTGACAACTTGTGACATCTGGTTGGTAGTCTTGAAAGTGAACATGAGTGTCGGTTTGATGGGTTTCTTGAAAAAAATATCCTTTCAATACAATCGATCATTTTTCATATATAAAACCGTTATCATCTAAATCTTCTAATAGCCTCATCTTTTGTTCTGTGCATCGCATCAAATATTATTTCACATTTTCAGTGTTGTCTATAGGTTCAGCCATGACAAAAACATCTCCTAAATAATTGGACATATTGGACAACAAACAATTCGTGTTGGATTATCACACAAGTACATATACAAGCTATTTGAAAAAATTTAAACATATAAATTTTAGGTTCTCTAACAAGATTTACTCCATCACAAAGATTTACTCCATCACCCCCACCAGACTTCTTGATCGCCTTGCCTTTGGTACCTCCATGATATAAATACATGATATCCATTGAAATCATTGGAGAAATTGTGCATGTTCGATTCTCAATCTCTATTGATTCATATTTTTCTCAATATTCACTCATATCATGGGCCAATTTTGCACACATCCCAGGATGTGTGCTTCCCTATCTAACCAAATCCCTTCCATTCCCACACTACAAATATTCACCATATTAACGGTGTAATAACAAATTTTAGCTAAAACCTCTACTCTACTAAATGTCATGCCTCCCCATTTTCTTTCACGATGTTTCATCCCCTTTGTTAATAAAAAATTCCCTTATGTTCGACCCATACTTCATCCCCTTTGTTGATAGGGAGGGGCCTCCTCTTTCATCATAGATCCACCTCCTCCACTAGCACATCAAACCCATTGTTGGGCCCTCTCCTCTAATCTCTTGCTATAGATCCACACCTCTCCTCTAGTCAAATGACTAGGTCTACTAGCTCAACGTGGTTATCCTAGAATCAAAAGACACACAAATAATGGCACTCTCTAGATGATGCCTTATTTGTGATCGGTGTTTGGTGGTGGCATTAAAAAACACCCTTATTCCCCTCTAGAGACACCAATGAAGATTCTTAAGGGAGCATTTGGCCACATGGCCTCCAACTGCATCTTTCACCACGCAACTTGTGTCAATCATTCATTGACTGAGTCACGTTGCAACTAAAACCTACATTCATTATTTTCTCTTACTTAGGCCTCGAAGTAAACATAGTTTGTTTTGGGGAATGATGATTTTCTTACTCCAACTATCCACCTTCAGAACTTTCAACAATGGGGTTGAGGATAAGCTAGAGGATAGTGGTGGGGCTTGTTGCCCCAAACTTTTGGGTTCATTTTGCATGTATTCACAAAGGAAGTTATGTGCTCATTCCCTAATTTTGTGCGTGTGAGGAATGACATAGACTATGCAATCAACATGTTTTTGTTAGTTGCAATCAACATGTTTTTGTTAGTTGTGTGTCGGTCTAAGTTTTGACACTTGCACTGAAAAACATGAAGATGTCGCCTGAATCAAGAAATGAATCATTGGGAAATATCCATGAATGATTACTACCATCAACATAAAATGACGTGTACAGTTAGGGAATGAGTTGGTGATGAAGTTAGGATTTCTCTTGATGCAGGATGTCTACAGAGTCCTCGACAACAAAGGTCTGGGAAGTAGTTTTATTAGAAAAACAAGTGGAGCATGGGTGAAGGAGACAAAGCTTCCGAGTAGAGAAAGATATAAAAGGAATCTCCAACATCCAAAATAAAGTGAGCAAACTAGCTTGTGAGAATAGTGAGACATTGAGAACATTGAGTCTTTAGTATTGATCTCATTTGGAGCTTATTATATGTCTGCGTTTGGTGCAACACTTGGAATATAGTTATGTGTCTATTGTATGTCTGAGTGAATGACTTTTCACGACATGTTGTAACTTTGAGGATTTATATATTAAAGATAGGAGGTTATACGGTTGTCATATGTATTTATCATGAACCATGTATATCTATGATGTGATGGAATGCTTCATGTAATAAATATATGACAGTTCTTACCCATTATGTGTTTGTTAACTATGAGTTGAAGATGTGTGTGTATCGTTTTAATTCTTAGTCCTAATAGTTTATCAGATATGAGATGAAATGATGTCAATCTTAGTGACTCTATGTGTGTTTATACTTCATCCATGTTACAATATATTATGGTCTCTATGATCCTCTCTCCATCTCACATGAGACCATCCTCAGACATGGCTGAGGATTGATTTGTCGGAGGGTTTTTTTTTTACAACTCTCTATGAACATTGGGTCTAAACTCAATAGCATTAAGAATGACTACAAATGAATGCAAGGGTAGAAGATGATTCTATGGAAGATGCAGATTTAGGATGTTTAACAAATATTGTGAAAGATGTTTCTATGGTATGTCTTGGTGTACATAATATGTTTATGATATTCTTAGTAAGAGGAGGATTCTTAGTTTAAAATTAGTATGAGTATACTTTACGTGAAGAGTAGTTCACAATAAATATCCATGATGTTGGAGAGTGCACTCACAATGTGGGGACAACTAAGTTAACCCAAACAGGCGACCTTCCCTTCTTCAATGGCATTAATTTGACTTTTAAAACTTCCAACGACACGTTGAACATAGGGAGGGTTTATTAAACTCGAGCAGTACCTTAAGGACTCCCTTACCAAGTGTAGTATTTGATTCTAAATTAAGGTTCCTCATAAGTTAAAAAAAAATATAAATTTATGATTTTATTTTCTTACGTTAGGGGAATGGCGACCACGTTGGGCCCTAAAAGAGGTGGATCGTGAAAAGAGAAGCCGGTAAAAAACGCTAAAATAAGAAAGCCCTCAAGGCTCTTACTTAGTGTTATCTTAACCGGGGTTAAATGAAAAATTAAAAACCAAAAAACATGGTTATTTGGGAAATCAGCACGTATATAAATAAATGACCTCATTGCGCTCTTGTCATATCGTTTAGATCATTCGAACTTCCTTCAGACTTCTCTCCGAGTTCTCTTCGCTTACAAACAGACTTCTCTCGGAGTTCTCTCCTTTCTGCTTATTCAGATCATCGGGCAGCTGGGAAGCCATGGGCAGAGAATGCAAAGTCACTTTGAAAAGCTCAAATGGTGACTTGTTCGATGTCGACGAGGCCGTAGCCTTCGAATCTCAGACCATCAAGAACATGATCGAGGATACGGGCACAGCCAGCGCCCTTCCTCTCCGTAACGTTTCCAGCAGGATACTCTTAAAGGTCATCGAGTACTGCAAGTACCATGTCGAGGCGCAGAAGCCCGCGGACGAGAAGTCAGCCATTTCGAAGGACGAAATCAAGACCTGGGATCAGGAATTCGTTAAAGTCGATCAGGCAACTTTGTTCGACATAATCCTGGTATTCTGTCAGAAAACCTCATTTAATTACGAATTTGATTGTTTGATATTCTTTGAGAGCTGGATTTAATTACAGTTTTGATTGTTCGTTACTATATCAGAAAACTTCATTGTATCAGCGATTCGATAGTTTCGTACGCTCTTAGAAAGCCCCAGTTAATTAGGGATAGTCTACGAAACACGATTCAATTAGGGTTTCGAGTTTATCTTTGTTTTCCTTCTAGATTTGCCTTTGCGCATCTGCCATTAGGTTTTTTCGAACCTATTTGTAGGGTTTGTGCACTGCCGCTTTCTTCAAGGCATTTTATCTTTAGGGTTTCCTAAGTCTTCGAATGATCTTCATTAGTGTTATTCTTAATAGATATTTTGGGTATGCAATTACAGTCTTTTACTAAAATTTTCATGGCTTTTTTTCTAGTAAACTGCATTCTATCTCTAGGATTTCCGAAGTCTTGGAATGATGAGTGCGAGTTTATCTTTGTTTTCCTTCATTTGCCTTTGCGCATCGGCTATTAGGTTTTTTCGAACCTATTTGTAAGGCTTGTGCACTGCCGCTTTCTTCAAGGCATTTTATCTTGACGGTTTCCTAAGTCTTGGAATGATCTTCATTAGTGTTATTCTTAATAGATATTTTGGGTATGCAATTACAGTCTTTTAATAAAATCTTCATGGTTTTTTTCTAAATCTCTAACCATTTAGAGTAAACTGCATTCTATCTTTAGGATTTCCGAAGTCTTGGAATGATGAGTGTTATTTTTAATGGATATTTTGGGGTTTTCAATTACAGTGTTTTACTAAAATTTTCATGGTTCTTTCTACTTACTAAAATTTTCATGGTTTCTTTCTACTGGAGCTTGTAAACTGGTGCCTGATCTCAGGGATTCGATTTAAGGGTTTGTGAATTTTTGGTCTTAAATATTTAGTTCCATAGTTTTTTATAGGTATTTTTGGGGCACCTAATAATAGGGCTTTTTAATTAATATTTTTTATTTGTGAGTTCATTTTGAATTATTTTTTAGACAAAATTACAGTGCTCCTGGTAGTCCATTTTCTGGGATTGATCATTTTTTTTTTTTTTTAATTGTTCAAGAGTTTTTTTAATGGAAATTTGAGGACCTAAGTTGTAGTATTCCCTTAATTTGAGTCCAGGAAGAGTTTACTTCTCTGAACATGCATACTTCAACCTGATAGTTTTTTTATTTTCTTAGTTTTTTGGGATATTCGGGAGCATTTGCTGGGTCTGGAACATAAATAAATAAGTTCAATCTGATAGTATTAAAATATTTGGCCTTCTTGTATTTTAAGTTTAATAGCTAATTTATTTATGTTTATGAGTATCAAATTATATAGTTTTGTTTTAGTTTTTTTAACGATTTTCTACCGACATTTGCTGTGGCCCAAATTTCCTTTTAGGTGATTTTTTAGGTCCATTTGCAGGATTGGATGCACAAGTATCTCTGAACTGTTGACCTTGTGTATTTAGCTTAAAGTTTTTTCATATATATTTCAAGACACAAAGTTTGAGGTTTTTCAATTTTTTTTATTATGTATAAAATTTATGGTTTTTTTATGTATGTTTTTAATATGTCTGACTTTTGCAATTGAAGTGTTACCAAAATTTTATTTTCAATGGTAACTTAGTGTTCATTTGCAAGTTTAAAAGGGTTTACCTCTTAGATGATGCATCCAAATGAAGGGGAATATGGAGGAGCATCTGAAGTGATAGCTTATTTATATTATAGATATTTGAGGGAAAACAATTAAAGATCTTTTTTAATTCGATATTTTCTTTTATGGATGTTTATGAAGATACATGAGTGCGAGGTTTCTGATTCTTTCTATATAATTTCTCGTTTCAAGTGGTTTTTGGGAGAACTATTTTTTTCTTAGATTATAGATACTTTTGGATATTTTATAAAAAATTATCTTATTAGCTTTTGGGTTTGTGCAGGCTGCCAACTATCTCAACATCAATAATCTTTTAGATCTGGCATGCCAAGCTGTGGCTGACATGATCACGGGGAAGACCCCCGAAGAAATACGAAAAATATTCAATATTAAGAATGCTTTCACTCCCGAAGAGGAGGAGCTCAGGCGTAAAAATTAGTGGGCGTTCGAATGATATTAGGAAAATGCTGTGCAAAAACAGTATATATTTCTGTGCAATGATGTTTGGATTTGTTGTAATAGCCCAGAATTTGTTTCGAAACTAGTAATCACGGACTTTTCTTGTTTGGATTCATTAACCTCTAATACAATGTTCTGGTGAATTTGAGAAGTAAGCCCTATGGGGTTACTCTTCTCGTTGCTTAACCACTTTAATTATTAATATGATGCGAGTTTTTTGGAATGGCAGGCACTACAATATAGGAATGGCAGGCACTACAATATATATAAATATTATGGTGTTGAAATAATCATGGTAATAGTTTTTTATTTTTAGATTCAGAAAGTTATAGATCAGATTTAAAAAAAATCGCTATAGTGTTGGATTGCATTTCTTTCTTATATCAAAATAGTTTAGATTGATATTCATCTGACACAATAATTGAACAATAATTTGCTTGGGGTGTTTGCTTGAGGTGTTCTAGGTAAAGTTATAGTGTGGTAAATTTTTTGTTTTGTTTTGGGAGTTGGGGATGTATGCAATTTATTAATTGGCCACCTTGAAACATAATACTGATGGACTTCTAATTTTTAGGTGGGGTGTCTCAGCAATTGTACTCTTGATCATAATTCAGGGTTATTGTTAAAGAAGTTTGATATATATTTTTTGGGTGTTCTAGAAATGTTGTTTACATTGACTGGATCGATTTTTGCCAAATATAGGTTAAAACAATTGTAGGCTTAATTGTTTTGGTTCATAATTCAATTTTGATATTAGAAAAAGAAACTACATTTGTTTTTTCTATATTGAACATTCTTCTATGCCTTAATTACTTTTTTTTAAAATGATTATCTACTTTTTTGTTTTTCAACCGAGTATCCTATTTGATATCATTCTCATTAGATTTCCTCTTTTGTTTCTACTATTCTGATTATGTTTTCCCTTTTGTTTACATTGAATTTAATTTTAGCTTAATTACTTTTCTTTTCAATTGATTATCCCAATTTGATGCATTAAGGT
Organism: Picea abies; assembly: GCA_900067695.1. Taxonomy (NCBI): domain Eukaryota; kingdom Viridiplantae; phylum Streptophyta; class Pinopsida; order Pinales; family Pinaceae; genus Picea; species Picea abies. The sequence continues at coordinate 8,295 of CBVK0102633247.1, forward strand.
TAGGTTTCCCCTTTTAAATGTTAGAATGGGTTTTTACTATATTAGTTTGGAATTGGGGTTTATAGTGCACTTACTATTACTTTAACATTTTTTATCTGAAATTTATTTTCTTTTATTGACAAATTATGAGTTCAAATAAATTTATGTTTGGCTTAATTAAATATTTTTTCATCTCTTAAAGGTTGTTGGAAGTGTTTGCAAGATAGATATGTTATTTTCACACATGGTCACCTAATCAATTTAATGAATTTTATGGTGGTTAATGATTGTAGTTTTGAAATCTGATTCATTATTTCATTAGGGATTTATAATAGGAAGGATTAAAAAAATTGCAAATTAGTGTAATATTTGTTGCATTCAAATAAAAAAAATGTTGCCCACATGATAATTTTGTTTTTCCTTTTTTTTAGTCCATTTTTTTGGGGATTGGGTAATTTCATTGTTAATATGTCATTGTTTCTTATTTGTTTGATATTAGGTGTTTGTTTTTAGCTTTTTAGTTGATAATCTTAATTTGGCTTCTTAATTGTGTTTTGTTGCAATTGTTGGATTCCATGCAATCCTACTAACCCTTGTAATATTTGATTCATAAACACAATTGACTCATTATCGACATGATTTAATTGAGTCGGTATTGCAAATACTCTTAATGAATTTTTTATAATCATGGCATTATAAATGTTTCTTTACAATCATGGCATTTAAACCAAGCATTTTATTTTCCCATCTCTTTGGCTAAACTTTGCTCTGTCCCCTCAATAATAAGTTTCACGAGGGAGACATATATGCTCAAAATAGTATCAAGAGGTGACTACAAATGGAACGCTTGAAAATAAGTTTAATTAACAACATGAAGATGAGGTCACTAAAAATGGAATGCTTGAAAATAAGTTTAATTAACAACATGAAGATGTCACTAAAAATGGAACATTTGAAAAAAAAATTAATTTAACAACCCCACTATTTTTGAATTTAATTGATTGAAGCTAATTATAGATATGGGGAAAATACAACCCAACCACTACCTTTGTTCTTCCCTTGTTGTGATATCATAATGCTTTAGTTTCTCCCTTAAACAACCATTTTGATATATTTATATTATTATTTATTTTTCTTTTTCATGTATGTTTTTCACATGTTCATGACTAAATCTTGGAAAATATATCCATCTAATTCTAAACCTAATCCACTACACTTTGACCTTGAACTCCATGTTTATTTATAATATTTTCCACCACACTTTGACTTTGAACTCCAAGTTTATTTACAATATTTTTCTCATTTTTACAATATGGTATTCTTACATATTATACAATAAGTCTTGAATAGCATCCCATAAGACAATTAACATATCATAATTCAAAGTCAAAGGATTGATGGACAGGGGGATTGCGGAGTTGGAACTTGCCCCGAGGATAATTTTCCTTTTTCCGTGAGCGAGCCACAATTTCAACCATTGTTTTGGTGATGGGGTACTAGAAGAGGATTGTGGGGCAAAAAGATGGTTGGTTTGAAACCACTCTTGCCCATGACCACAATAGTGCATTAGAAAAAGGGCACAACCCAAGGACATATGGACATATGAAGGAAGCATTTATTGAAGAGGAGCTAGAAGGTGCAGGTATCACAGGACGTGCACACAAGATTTAAAAAAGGGGCTTGTGTATAACTTAATTAGGGTTCATTCAGGAGCCAGAAGAGGTGACCCTACTCAATGATTGGAATGATGCATTGAATCTTATTTTAAGGATGCAATCTATTATTTAAACTCGACTTTGTTTAGATGTGTATAATATGGGTACTGTCTATGCTTAAATATTTCTGTAATTCAAGTTGGGTTGTTCCTCTGTAAATCTAACATTGTATACATATATAGATATCTGAAAAGGATGATAATGTTAGTGGGGATTTACTAACCTTTATGCTTATTTTAGATATGTTGGTAATATAAGAGGCTGGGGTATAACAAATTTACCCTTGACCCTTTAAGTATATGATTACTTTGCAATAGGAAATAACTCAGAGATAAAATATGTTGTAATAGTAGTTAATTCTGTGAATAACTGGAAAACATAAACCTTGAAAAAGTTAATAGTGACGACAACTACCTACTTATAATAACAAAACAAAATAACAAAACAAAAACAACTACCTACCTGCTTATGCTCTATGTTTAATGAAAAAAATAACAAAACAATTATTGTTGTTTTTTTTTTAAATAAACCGGTGGGACCTTCTATATTATCAAAAAACAGAGTATACATCTGTTGGTGGTGACACCAGCTGTCCTGCCTGAGTAGGAAACCAGGACAGCTGGTTTTCTAGTGGCAAATATGATTTATTTATCCTATCACCTACTTGTACGCCCTGCCCGGAGGAAACCAGGGTGGCAGTATCATCTTGTTTAAAAAACTTAAACATTTCTAACCAAAAAGAGTAGCAACAAAATAACTAGATCAAAATAGCATGAAGCTTCTAACCATAGCCCCGGGAGAACTGGTGGCTCGGTCTCGCTCGCTTGTGGTCGGCTCTTCTCCATTCTGCGGGAATCGAGTACTCCTGTGCACAAGTGGGGCATTGCTTCTTCGGAGCATTCCTCGAGAGTGCTACGAAGAGCATGTCAATGCGTTGGTCGATCCGGGCGATACGGAAATCCAGGTCATCGAGCATGATGCAGAGCTCAAAGACCAGTGGTAGGTGCCAGAGTTCAGGGGAGGTGGCATGGTTCCCTCGTTCCTCGTCACTCGTTGTCCTCATGCTAGGTTTCTTTGTCGTGTGCACGCTGGAGTCGTCCTATGGTCGAGGCAGTGTCCCGTCTTCTTCCTTCTGCATTTCAGTGTCATCAGGTGGCTCTTCCTCTTTGACGATGCAAGGCGGATATTGTATTTCGCCAGCGGGATCTTCCTCTTCGACAATACAGAATGGACGATACGGTGCTTCCTGTTCAGCTTCAATTTGTTTCTCCGGGAGGACTTCTGGTCGTGGCCTGTGCTCCTCAGAATCTGCCATGGGAGGGTGAGTCTGCAGTGCCCCCTCGGGGCTGATATGTTTAGGAATTTCTCTGGTAGGCACCGTGGGATTTCGCTTCCGTCGGATGGATGCTAGGGTGATCGCCCTTTCAAAGTGCTTCAAACGTTTGCGTCGGGATTCATCCTTGTACCAGGCTTCTCCACGGTGCGATTTGCCTCTGAGCCAGGGCATTGTGAAAGTCACTGGAGTTCTAGTTTGGAAGGAGGTCTGGGGTGATAGGTCTGCAGCTGGCTTTGCTATACAAGCACAAAAACGGAGGTGCCGCTCATAGATTATGAGCTCTACTTGTGGCCAATACATCTCCCTTGTGCCTATTGCCACTATAAAATCCCATGAGACTCCACTCACGATCGCCATTAATGCTAGCTTGATTATGCTCTGTCGTCGGGTACCCTCCTCATGCATGAGAGGGCTCATCACTTTATGGTAGCTGGTGCGAGCCATTAATCAGTGGATTAGCGGTGGGATTGCGCTGGTTGATGCCATTAATTAGCTTCCCCGCAGCCTCCCGCATGTCCTCGTTTGAGTGCGTGGCACCCCATCTGGGGAACAAAACAATTATTGGTACAAACTGAAAACACAGAATGAAGCTGAGATCACACTCGAGGATCCTAAATAACCTACGTAGAACAGTGAAGGAATTTCACCTACCGAGGTTCTGGAAACCATAAGAAATCTCATTGTGGAACTGCAAGTTTTCAAAGAAGACAATGAGAAACTGAAAAAAGTCCCAACAAGAATAGCAGGAAATAAATGAAGTACTACTGCGTAGCATAGTAAGAAATAAGAGATCAAAGGATAAGAAGAGGTCAAAAAACGGGCTTCCAAAAATTTTGGTCTTGAAGGAGTAAAAGGGGGACAGTTCTTCTGAAGGTACACCATCAACAAAAGATAAAATAATGACAGTAATAAAAGGAAACAAGTGAACCATATTGAGAGAGAGTTTAAGAAAATCAAACCGTCCACCTTTGACGGGGAATCCAGGACAAGAGAGGAGGCTGAAGCATGGTTACTAGACATAAAAAAGTGTTTTGATATCTACAACTATACCAACAATATGAAAGTGGTCATATATAACCTGCAAAGAAAAGTAGGCATATGGTGGCACGACCCGAAGTTGGCCAAGGGCCTAAAGGAAAAGCAGATGGAGTGGTCGGATTTTAATAAATACTTTAAGAAACAATATTTATCTTAAATTTACTATGAAAGAAAAAAAAAGAGTTTTATGAGCTAAATGACTATTCATGACCTCATAAACAAATTCCTAGAATTATTAAGGTTCATTCCTTATATCGAGGAGGACGATGTAAAATTTTAGTTGTTCCTAATCTTTTCACCACAGTCCTATAAGGACATAATCAAATTTGACAACCCCGAGTCCTTAAGTGAAGTTTCACGAAGGACCGAATGTTTTATGACCAATAGAAATAGCGGTCATAATTTCCAAAGTCTTGGAAAGACAAGAAACAAGACTGAATGAACCAACGTAAGAAGGGATATCAACCAACGCCTTTCCAGAATGCGGGAAAATTTTTCCAAGGAAAGATTTTCACTCGAATAACCAAAACACCCAAAGAGGTGGTGAATGACTTAATCTAGGAACAAAGATGTTTGGGTACAACCCCAAATAACTGTTAAAATGTTGCGAATGTGAAGAACCTCACTTAAGGAGGAACTTGTAATGTACCTCAAAAATCACCATAATTTATTTTTTTTCCATGGCATAAATCAACTTTGTTTAAGCTTAGATTGAAACAAACAGGAATGAATCAATTATGATAGTAAAAGAAATCCATCCAAGAATTTGTTCCTTCCCTTATTCCCTTCACCCTTCCATCATACTCAAAGTAAGGTGAGACCCCATTCAGGATTTTGGGGTTCAGAATTCCATGACTTCAAACACCAAACTTTACACACCAGAACTTGCGAAATCGCGAAAGGTGAAAACTAGGAAAGGTGGGACCCACACATCGGGATTTTAGAACTCAGGGTTTTGGGGTTTCAAATGTCAACAATAGTGCAAGACATTTCCCAAAATTCCAAAAAGTAAAGGCGGGACCTGATACTTTAGGATCTCAGGATTTATGAACACAAGGTGCATAAACACAAAAGGAAAAGAAAAACCTGAAATGCGAAAAGTGGAAGCTTCGGGGTTTCGAGGTTCGGAACTTCGTGAGTTCAAAATCAATATACATGAACCTCCGAAAGGTGAAAGGGAAGTTGGACTAAGTGTTCCTGTCAAAAAGTCAAGGGAATAAAAACAAATGCAAAAGGAGAGAGAGAGATCCTACTATAACTCTTCACACTATTTTCCTCACTCCTTGGTCTTTAACCTTTGCGAGTACTCTCAAATTTTCATTTACTGAGAGAGAAATTACTTTTTTTTTTGGTAAACTGATGGTGTAGATGGATATGATATAATTTTACTTCACAGAAATCCGAATGCCTAAGGACTTAGGTAATTTACATGCACAGAGGGGCAAAAAGGATAAAAATTCTCTGTATCGGGTAAATTCTATAATATATCCACTTAGAGATTCTTTTTAAACCCATGCATTATATGTCAACTCTACTAGATAGTTGCATCTATGAAAATATGTAGCTAAGAATATCATTCCATCAGAGATTGGTCATTAATAAAGATGTTATGAGGGATCTGAGTTTTGGTTTCCTATGGGGGATTTATCTACATAGAGGATGAGCCTCTTTGTCATTAATCTCCTCTTTCCATAGAAATATAACTACAGATGTTCTTCACATATATTCCCCATAACAAACAAAAACGAAAAGAAAAATGTTATAGTTCCAATTTAATCAATACAATGCCTCAAAAGAAAAATCACTCAGACAGAGAGTGGACATCATTCTAGTTCGGATTTAATAAGACATCAAAATAAAAATACATTCATTCATAATAGAGAGGGGGTAGATAAACATATATGAATCTAATCCGCGAGAAGACAAAGGGAAAAACCACATTTATCCCAACCTTAGAACAAGGCAGCCTGATCTACTTTCCCGATTCACCCCCTGACCTAACCATGAATCCATGAGGGCGAATTTGGAAAAACTCCTCCTCGATAATGTCCTTCAAATTCCAATAGTTATCCTCTTGCCTCACACTTACTCAACAGTGCTCATAACAGCAAGACAATTTGGTTTCCACAAAACTCATCTTGCCTCACACTCAATCTGTAGTGCTCATAACAGCAAGAGCATTCATAAATCCTTTCCCGGCATACTTGGCAGCGTCCTGCCTCCTCACATATGCAATTTATCCATTTTTGCCTAGGTCTTTTCCCTCCTTTGGGGATTTTCGCAGCTTTTCTTAATCCCTGATTTTCAAGTGCTTCCAGTGGCCAAATCTATGATTTGCAACTTTTAATTCATCATCCCAGGGGCAGTTCCAACTTGTTCCCCACTCATGGAGTCATGGTCAACTGATTTTAACATGGTTGTTCCATTTGTCCTCCTGCAGTTAATATAATTATTCTATTGTGATACAAGTGTCATAGTAAAATAGTTATTTGGGTCCAAATAGATCTCTTCCCAACAATCACAATAATTAAATACAATTATTAAATTCAAAATTTGGAATTGCAAAAAATGGAAAAAATTTTCCAGATTCGAATTTGCCAAAAACGGAAATAAATTTCTAGCACAAAAAAATATTTATTTTGGGGGGATCTCACATCCTTTCCCCCTTCAGTAAAACACTGTCCTCAGTTTTTGTTCCTTTCCTCGAACAATATTGGATGATATTAATTCAAATCTCCCTCCAATTCCCAAGTGGCCTCCTCAGGACTAA
>CBVK0102633251.1:0-10887 GCA_900067695.1 Picea abies
CTCCAAAGTTTCAGAGCTAGGCATTACAACTGCCAACTCTAAATCATGAGTCACGTATGACTCTTCGTGCTTCTTCAACTTTCTTGACGCATAAGCTATCACTCCTCCATTCTGCATTAGCACAGCCCCCAACCCTTGCTTCGAGGCATCCGTGCAGACTGTGAAATCTTTTTCCATATCCGGCACGCGTAGAATTGGTGCACTAGTTAGTAACCTCTTAAGCTCAATGAACACCCTATCACACTCCTCTGTCCATTCATACCTGACCCCCTTGCGTTGCAAAGTGGTGATGGGTTTCGCTATTTTTGAGAATCCTTCTACAAATCTCCGGTAATAACCCGCTAGCCCCATGAAGCTTCTCACCTCATGTGCATTTTTCGGCACTGGCCACTCCATAATGGCCTTTACCTTTTCTGGGTCCATCGAGATTCCTTCGCCGGAAATGATGTGACCTAGATAGTGGATCTCTTTCTGAAAGAAGGAACACTTCGACAGCTTCCCGTAAAGTTTGTTCTCTCTTAGGTAGGACAACACTATTCGCAAGTGTTCCTCATGTTCTCTTTCATTTTTGGAATAGATGAGGATGTCATCTAAAAAGACTTGTAAAAAATGGTCTAAGTACTTCCGGAACACGCCGTTCATGAGGCTCATGAATATTGCTGGTGCGTTGGTCAATCCGAAAGGTACTACAACAAACTCGTAATGTCCAAACCGAGTTCGAAAGGCAGTCTTTGGGATATCACCTTCCTTAATCCTTAACTGATGATACCCTGATCGCAAATCGATCTTTGAAAATACTGCTGCTCCTTTCATCTGATCGAAGAGATCATCAATTCGCGGCATCGGGTACCTGTTCTTCACTGTAGCACGGTTCAAGTCCCTGTAGTCTATACACAGTCGTAAGGATCCATCCTTCTTATTTACAAAAATTACCGGTGCGCCCCAGGGTGAGACACTAGGTCTTATTAGCCCTAAGTCCAGTAACTCCTTCAGCTGCATTTGCAATTCACAAAGTTCCGGTGCTGTCATCCGATACGGAGTCTTGGATATTGGCTCTGCACCATGTTTTAGCTCAATAGTGAAATCAAGCTCCCTTTCCGGAGGTAACCCTGGTAACTCATTTGGGAAAACGTCTTGAAATTCGGACAAGACCGGATACTGATCTAATGAGGGTCCCTTCCTGTCTTTCACTGCCTCTACAACATAAAGTTGACACCCTTGTCTGAAGCATCGCTTGACCTTCATAGTAGATATGAAGCGTAGCGACACTTTTCTCTGTATACCCTGGATCTTTATTGGTCTTCCTTCATCATCGACACAAAACACCCTCTTTGCGAAACAATCTACCAAAGCTCGATGAGCTGCTAACCAATCCATTCCAATGATTAAGTCATACGTCCCAAGAGCAGTGACGTATACTTTCAACCTGGTAGTACACACTCCCAGGTCTACTATGCAATTATCGACACTAGGTCCTACTACTTGTTTTTCCCCTGAAGCCATCTCGACTTGTTTAAAGTCATCGTGCTCGTAGGCTGCCAACCCACTCTTTTCTAATGCAGATGGTGAAATAAAACTATTTGTCGCACCAGAATCAAACAAAATCTTAACATTGACATGATTTAGCGTACCTGACGACTCCACCACGGTGGATTGATGTTCAGCTTGGCGGTTGTTAACTGCTGCGTGAATATGATGGCTGCTACTAGCTCTCCCCATTGGTGCCTTTCCTTCTCTGTGGACGAACCTTGATTGTAACTCCGGACAGTCTCGTTCGTAATGGGGTCCTTCGCATCTCCAACATGCAACACGAGATTGAACTGGTGCACTGTTACGTGACTGATTCCTAAACGAGTTCCTTCCCCTGGAACCCCTGCCCCTGCTCATTATTCCCTGATAAGGTCGTGGTCCTGTCTGCACTGTTGGTGTTGAACGAGATGCTGCACTCATTGCCATCGAAATTCCTGCAGCTACTGTCCTTGGCGCGAATCTATTGCCGTACGGCAGTGGCCTTGAACCTCCTCCCCTAGGAAATGTCCTCGAGGTCTTTCCTACGAATCCCGGGCGATGCGGAAATGTCGATCTTGCACCCCCAGTCAAGTTCATATGTTCTTCCACGTAACACGCACTTTCCACCGCCTCTGCTACTGAAGACAGCTTCCACATTCTCACCATAGCTCTTATCCTGGGGTTCAATCCATAGATGAAGCGCTCTGCTTGTCATTGGTCGCTATCCATATACGACACATACTTGACCAGTTCCATAAACCTGATCTCGTACTCTTCTACCATTTTGTTTCCCTGAATCAAGGCATGAAATGCCCCAACTTGTTGTTCCTCGTAGTATGCCGGCAGATACTTCCTCCTAAACCTTTCCTCGAAAATCTCCCAAGATACTGTGTCGGGAGTAAGGTGCAGTTGTCTTTCCAGGTTACCCCACCAATTCAAGGCGTTGTCCCTTAATTGAAAAATGGCGATCTTCTCCTTTGAATTGGATGCATAGTCCCTTAAGGTAAAACACCTGGTCATGCCTTCTAACCATGCTTCCACGCATTCACTGGCGTGTCCTCCGGCAAACTCCGGAAGTTTGATATTTTGCAACTCTCGCGTGATGTCTTCAGGTGGAGGTCCTCCCCCTGAATCCCTCGACGCTTCCGGATTACCCTCTCCGGACGGTGGGGGTTCCACTTCGGTCCCTGCTTCTTGTCGCCCCTTTAAAGTCTCGTTGATGGCTTCCAACGAGCGCAGTATGAGGGCGAGTTCAGGCGATGGTGGTGGTGGCGGAACTTGCGACGACGCTTCCCCGCCTCGACCTCCTCGGGTCCTGACCATCCTGTGTGCTTTGACCTGCATTAACCAGGTTGCCAGGGTGAGTTCCAGGATGTTTTTAAATTAGTGCAAGTAAACTTTAGAAATGGGGTTTAGGTGTAGGTTTTCTTTACTTGTCTGTAAACAGACATTACTGATACCAAGGGATTGGCTCGGTTAAGGTTAGGTTTAAGAGTCTAAGCTTTGTTTCGTGGTCCCTATGAAACAACTATTGAAATCGTTTGAAAAGAAGGTGAAACCCCTTTCAGTCAATCGGTCCTGGAAGAGAAAACAACCTTGGGTTCAGTGTGGGTCTAACTGATTAACTTTATTTAAACTATCCATTAGTGAGATCCTTCCTTGACACTTAGTTTGAGTGTTTCCTTTGTGACTTAATCTCAAGCCTTCACGCCACCACTATGGTGTTTAGTGGCCGTATTGTCAATGATTTATTGTGTTGGGACCGGTGAGAAAACCTCAAAACCCTCTCTTTTTCTTCTGTTTTTTTTATTTTTTTTATTTTTTTTATAATACTTCATTAGTACTTATAATAATCACAATTTAACTATATTTAATCCTCATAAATAATAGTTACAATATATAATCACTTTTAATAACCATTAATCATATATAATCACTTTTAATAATCATTAATCGTATAATTAATCATTAATCATTAATAATAATTAATCATTAATCACTCTTAATAATAATTAATCATCAATTATTAATCATTAATCATTAATAATAATTAATCATAAATCACTCTTAATAATAATTAATCATATAATTAATCATTAATCATAGGGATTATATGATTAATTATATAATTACTTTTAATAATTACCCTTTAACTTTACTTTATCCATTAACTATACTTATTTACAATTTAATTTATCTATTATTATATTAGTATTTATAAACTTATTATTTATATAAATAAAAAATAAAATAAAAAAAAATCTTATATACAATTAACCATATTAAATAAATATTAATTAGGAACATTAATAAAATTTTATACCAATACATTGAATGTACTACAATTTTAATACAACTTTAATACAAATTTGAACATTAAACCAAATGATATATTATTCAAATTTAAATATTAACGAGGGACAAAATTTACAAAATTTGAAAGGGGGCCACGCAGCTAAGTCGACAGGTGGGCTCGCATGCAGCCCATGTATTTCTCACCCCTATTCCCGAGAGTAAAATCCCGCCACTACTCCAAATCCTATCTCTCGTTTGAACTCCCACTTTGTATGCTCATTTCGCTGTATTGTCTTGTGCAGGGAGGTAGATCTGGAGCAGCTATGGGTGGGCTTTGGTGTGGGCATTGCGCGCACTGCTCTGTGTGTTTGCTGTTACAAACTGAGAGCACTGGGATGACCGCAGAGCACTTTCTTTTCAGTTGGGTTCGACTCTCCCTTAATGTTTGTGGAATATACAAAATGCAGAAGCATACCACCAGGAGCCTGAAGTGAGTTGTTTCCTTGGACGGCAAAGAGGAGCTCATTGTGCAAAGATCCCCGTAGGCCTATGACAAGCAGATCAATGGCAGGGAAGAAATGGTCCCTGTTACCGTTACTGTAATGGTAAATGTAGTGTAGCTAAACTGTTCCTTTATGAAAACTGTGTGAACTGCTGATAATGGGCATAAGCACCCGTTAAAAACTGGGCAAAATACAGTCGGTGGATTTTGGTTTGCGTTTGCATTGAGTTTATGGATTTCATTTCATTTCAGTCTGTAGTGGCATTAATTAGGGCTTATTTTTTTTGAACGAGTTTGGGTTCTGGTGTTTGCTCTGATTTTAGTTTGCGTGTCTGCTCTGATTTTGGTATCCCTTACAGCCCTGCGATTTTGGGGAAATATGATGAAGAAGAAGCCATGGGGTCATGAAGCTGCACGTTGTGAATAACGTGAGGACAGAACGGGAAGCGGATGGAGATTATGATATTGAAAACCTAACGGACACTCAGCTGGATGAAAAGATTGATAGATTAAAAAGATTTGCAGCGGGTTGCAAGAGATCGGCATTGGCTGACGGTGGTCAGAAGCTTGACATTTATCTCAAGAAGCATATAGACGCGAAAACCGTAGGAGCAGGACGACGCACCACAAGTTTATTTCTGAAGGGAGAAGCCCTTTGAAAGCTGAAAGATGTTTGAACTCTGGTGAGAGTTTTTAGCAACTCTTTATTTTTTTTCTTGGAAATGCTGCTTATGTTACTTCATGGAACAAATAAGTACGTCATAGGTCAGGGAGTTACATCACACAAACATAAAGAGTACTGGGAATTTAATTCCTGCCCTAAAAAAAAGCCATTTCAGCAACTTTTAACTTTCTTTTGGACAAATTTGGAAACCAATGGAACCAATTTAGTTTTTAGCAAATTTTTTTTAATTCTAGTGTTGAAACCAAGATACAGATATTGCCCTTATTTTTAGGGTGACAATAAATCAGAGAGATCGCTTTTCCAGCATAACATTTTGTATCCAAAATTATACCAGTTAGACATGCCATCCAAGATGTTTGAATGAGTTTGTCAATACATTCCAGTCATGTTGTTACATTATTTTATTCCATGAACTGCACTTGCATATCTAATCATCCTAGGGCCTAATGTATGTATTCCAACATAGTATGCTTATCGATTGGCATTCTAGTTGAGTATACCCTGATGTCATGATTTTCTTAATACATTCTTTTTATTGACAAATTGCATATGCATACCTAATTATCATGGGGCCTTAGTGCCAGCACACACACACACGCACATTCTTTCCCTTGCATGGTGCTTTTTGCCATATTTAATGATTTAAAGTGTGACTTATATCCGTAAATATCGACATGGTGCTCTGAATGAGATAAAGGTCATTGCCTAGTTTCTTGCAGAAAACATAAAGAACTTCAATTCACATCTTTCAACTCCTGATTATCAGAGGTATACATCATTCCAGTCTAGTTGGGCTGCTAGACGTCAGAGGCAATTGAAGGTGACTGCCCGATCACATTTTTGCTTGATTGTGTTTGAAGAATGATCTACAGCATGCTTGCTTAGTTCATGTTCCTTCTTTGTGCTTCCATTTTCCTCTTTATTGGTAGTAATTCTTACCATTGTGAAGAGGAAGTTCATGCTTTCATCGTTCATGTCGTCAGCCAGATGACAATAATACTGCAGATATTAGAGCCAATGCTTTTGATGATGATCTGGACTATGCTAATCGAAAGTGCAAGCAGCTGATGGGAAATGGTCAGCAAAATTCGCATGATAGACAAATCAGAAACAGTAGGTGCTCTCTGAGGCAGTCTATTTCTTCCAGTTTTAGCAGTTGTCCCAGCAATAAAGGGAAGTTGGCAGATATGATTACCAAAAGTAATCAATTGGGATCTTCTCAGCGTTCTCCTAAAATGAAATGGATTGGATGTCTTAAAATGAAATGATTATCTCTTTGGGTCAATATGGCAAATCAGACAAATCTACTATTTCTAGGAATTTGTTCGTCTCTTGGAGTACTGTAAGCGCTAGACGGGAATGTTTTTCTAAACTCTTCTCCTATCAGAATCCCTGTATTACAACAGAGTTTATGAAGACCATGTGAAATATTGCTTCAGCGAGCATGCATCCATTTTCTTCATAGGGCAGAATTTCAACAAGCAAAAGTAAGTAACTGTACCAATGAAAATAGAACAGTAGCAACAGGAGAAAACTGTTAAAACAACCGTAGTTGCTTGTTGTACTTCAGTAATTTGTTTTTTCATTTCTTATTTTTATTAATGTTCTATGTTTTATGTGTTCTATGTGCAAGTTAAGCTAAGCATGGCTGGAATTGTTTGCAGATTAAGCGGAAGCAATTTGGACTTGGAGTTTGAGCCCTTTAGGCTCAGATTTCAAACCTATGGCTCTGATACCAGATGTAACAATCAGAATTTAAAGGAACATATATTTCTACTAATTTAGTGCCAATTTACTTGATTTCTGAAGCTTTTAAGAAGTAGAGATTTCATAATTTGCAAGCTATGTGCATACTTGCGTAAATAAATCTGGCAATAAATATTAAATTTAAGTAAGCAATTTACAATTTGGAGTTTAAATACCTGTCACTAATGCTACCCTCCACTGCAGCTTGAATCCTCGCTTGAACCTTCGCTTGAACACCCCCAAACCCACCACCCTGTCGACCAGTACGCCTGGCCCTAGGACATCTACGGACGTCCTAGCCCTCCGAGCCCAAAACCCCTCAGCCTCGGTGTGCACTGTAAATTCACTGTTCCCTAACTCTCCCAATGCTTCCCCCAAAATCTCCTCTCGTGAACTCTATGAATGAGAATCCCCCCAAAAATCCATCCTCCTCCTCCCTTATGCCCCCTTCACCTTCCCTTCACCTTCCCCCTCACCAAACCTTATCCAAACATTTAAAACCTTATCCCTTTATTTAGTTCATATTTATTACCTTATCTTTTAATTAATGTCCCCTTTAACGTGTGGGTTACGTTATCCCTCATGGGATACGTAACCCCTTTAACCTTATTTATGTTTTTATTTATTTATTTTATTTTCACCCATTGGTCTATTTCATATTTAATCAATTACCTTATTTAATACTTAATTAATCACTAACCCTTAATTTAATAATTAATCATTTAATGTCCCATTTAATAACCACTTATTCATTTAACCCTTAATCAAGGAGTTAATCATACTCCAGCTAAGTATAATCAAAATAATTAATAAATAACTTGTAATCTATTAAGGTTATATAATAATTAATTATAATTTAGCTAGTGTTTAGGATTAGTTATGAAATTATTCACAGTAATAAGAAAAGGGTCATTACATACACCCACCCTTCAGGAAACTTCGTCCCGAAGTTATGGTATCTTATGGTACAAGAACAAGGAAACTCATATATACTAGTGTATATGTATAAGAAATGTATGTGTAGCTAGTACATACAATTCTCGTACATGTACTAATAATCAAACTTTCATCCTTTAGTATTTTTATGTATGCATCCAATCCAGTCAGCAAGATTAGTCTTTTATAAAAGACAACAATCAATTAATTATGTGAGAATTTCTTGAATTACAATTATTTGGTTCAAAATTTCATTTTAAACAATTGTGGTTTGGTTACTTAATAGTGAATTTTCATATATATACTTTGTCTTCATCAACTCCCCGCCACCAGACAGATCTCCCTATAGTCTCAACTATTCTACTCATCCTTCCTCCCTAACCTACTGCCAACTCCATTCCTATCCGTCCTCTGCTAGACTATCTTGGAGCGTCAGCTATACTGACCTAACTCCAAATAGAACCCGTAAGTGGAAGTGTCGCTATCGACCAAGCTTCCCTAGCAGGCAACTAACAGTCCTCATCACACGACCTGGGGAGCGCGAACCAGCACCGTCCTCCCAGGACTTCAGGTTTCGGAGGATACACGGTGGGAAATGCCTCCACCCCTCCTAATCAGGTCTAGGGTCCACCCCTACGATGGACCACCCTACAATGGAGGATACACGGTGGGAAATGCCTCCACCCCTCCTATCAGAACCAGGGTCAACACCCTACAGTGGAATTTACAGTGACACCGTGCTGCTGGAGGTTTTGTCATCGATTATTTGGCTTTGGGGTAGTGTCGTTACCTGAAATCATGCACTGATCCACATGTCATAGCAATGCATCCAAACCAATATAAATTTCCAAATACAATATTCATACCATAATGTTTCTCGGTCAGTGATCCTGATATACACTTGCATCATCATTATTCCTTGGCCATTTCATAGCCCATAACCTATAGATTAGTCTGTAACACAAACTCATACATTTCTATGCATTATCATCATGTAATTGCATACTATCATCATTTTACTTTGGTATCCATGTACCGATAAATTAACAACAAAGGTTTCCAATTAGAAATAGATCTTTCAATATCTCACAATTCAATTTCAACACTCATTCATAAGATTATCATTTACTTATTTAGATTGCATAATGTCCAACATCATCCTACAGCATTTAAACATTCAATCACTTCGCATTTTCACAATGTGTCGCAGCATATACATCATCATCAAATAACATTTAAACATTCGTAAAGTTTTCATCCATATAATAGATCACATTACATACATCATCGTCAATAAAATTTAAACATTCATAAAATTTACATGTATGTAGTAGATCGCAACATATACATCATCATCAAATAACATTTAAACATTCATAAAAGTTCATAACTGTTAAAGTTTAAGAGTATCACTTAATAGTTTCATGGTGACTAGAAAATTAAGTATATAGTCCTCAGGTAGTTCTGACTGTCTTAGTCAAAAGGTGGTGTTACATACACCCCATCTTCGAGAAACATGTTCTCGAACTGGTCAAAATAATGAGGGATAATCTCATTGTAATGTCTCGGCATCTTCCCAAGTGGCAGATCTGGGACTATACTTGTCCCACTGGACCTTAACTTGGTCTACTAGGCGGTTCCTGAGCTGTCGGACTCTATGGTCCAATATGCGTAACGGTTCTACCATGAGGGTTCCCACGTCCGACACCTGCAATTCCTTCCAATTTAGTTTATGTGATTCATCAGCAACATAATGACGTAAAACAAATACATGAAATACATTATGAGTTTTATGCAAGTGGGGTGGCAGTACGAGACGATAGGCAACAGGTCCAATTTTCTCTTGGATCCTGAATGGTCCTATAAACCGAGGTGACAACTTTGTCCCCTTTCCGAACCGTATGGTACTCTTATTAGGCCTGATACGAATGAAAACTTGGTCCCCCACTTCATAACTTCGGTCGGTCCTATGTGCATCTGCATAGCTTTTCTGTCTATCCTGTGCTTCCTTTAATCTCTGCCTAATCTGAATCACTTGTTCCTCCATTTCTTGAATCAATTCTGGCCCAACTGTTATTCGGTCTTCTAGTCTATCCCAACTCAAAGGTGTTCTGCATGGCCTCCCGTACAAAGCTTCGTAGGGCGGCATTCCAATGGAACTATGATAACTGTTATTGTAGGCAAAGTCTACCAAAGGTAGGTACTTCTCCCACTGGGTCTGATTATCCATCACATACATCCTAAGCATGTCTTCCATAACTTGATTTACCCTCTCAGTCTGTCCATCTGTTTCCGGATGATAGGTTGTGCTTAAGTTCAAGTGAGTCCCCAACGCTGACTGTAAGCTTGTCCAAAATCTAAAAGTGAATCTGGAGTCCCTGTATTAAATGATCTTCTTAGGTATCCCGTGCAAACGGATAACCTCATTTACAAACACACGTGCCACATCAGTGACATCGTAAGTGTCTCTAACTGGAATAAAATGAGCACTCTTGGTTAACTTATCCACTATCACCAGAATGGCNNGCATTGTGTCTATGGGATGTGAGTGGTAACCCCACAACAAAATCCATAGATATGACTTCCCACTTAGACATAGGAACATCATGCGGTTGTAGGAGGCCTGCTGGATGATGGTGGTCTGCTTTCACCTGCTGACACTCTAGGCATTTGGCGACGAAATGAACTACATCGCATTTCATGCCTACCCAAAAGAAGAGCTTCTTCATATCTGCGTACATTTTTTCACACCAGGATGCGCACAATAAAGTGATCTATGGGCTTCCTTCAGTATGATGCTTCGAATATCCCCATTCTCAGGAATGTACATCCTCCCTCGATATCTTAACAATCCGTTGGTTTCCAAACTATACCCTTCGTACCTTGGATCTAACTGCTTCCCACTCTGGAGGTTTGAAGTAACCTTTAAATACCAACTGTCTCCTTGGAGTTGTTCCAACACACGTTCCCTCAGGTTGACCTTTAAGGGTACCAAGGAGAAGATTCATGGTCTCCTACTCAAGGCATCTGCGACCACATTTTCCTTTCCCTTGATGTACGATATACCAAAATCATACTCACTCATAAACTCGCTCCATCGTCTTTGCCTGGCATTCAGATCTCTTTGAGTGAAGAGATGTTTTAAACTTTGATGGTCTGTTTTGAGTTCAAAGTTTCGCCCAACAAGGTAGTGCCTCCAAAGTTTCAGAGCTAG
>CBVK0102633271.1:152-22936 GCA_900067695.1 Picea abies
ATCAGAGTGACACATACCATGATACCCAGACTCATTACCTCATGGAGCAAGACCCACTACTCCTTCGGGACCAGGCTGGTGGGATGGATGTTGTTGCTGCTAATAGATGGGATGCACTGAAGAAAAGATGGGCCCTCTGAGGCCAAGCTCAAGTCTTCTGGCTCTCGATACTCCATGTCTAGGACTTGTGGGCCTCGAGACATAATCTCCTTAGTTATCCCTAAGATAGGGGATAACAAGACCCATCTTTGTATCGACAATTGATTGGCTCGTTAATGTATTTGGAAAATACTCAGCCAGATATTTTCCTTGTGGGACGTTTGAGTTATGATATACAGCTGCATGGATTTATCGATTCAGATTGGGCATGGAGTGCAGATGACAGAAGAAGTGTTACTTGGATATGTTCAATTTGAGCTTTTCCACGATGTTATGGGCTAGCAGGAAACAGAAGTCTGTTGCACTTAGCACTGCAGAAGCAAAGTATATTGCAGTTTGTGATGCTTGTACGGAAGCAGTGTGGCTCCGTAAGTTGGTTTCTAGACTGTCTGATCAGGTGTTGGATTCGACCATGACATATTGTGATGATCAGAGCCATGTGAAGCTTTCAGAGAAACCGGTGTTCCATGACAGGCCGAAGTACATTAAGAGCAAGCATTATATTCTCCGTGATAAAGTCCAAAAAAGAAGTGGTTCTCCAATATATCTCCACAAATGAGCAGATAGCAGATATTTTGGTAAAGCTTCTGTCCAAGATGAAAAGTTTGCGTACTTAAGAGACAAGTTGGGGCTCGTGGAGACAATTCCCTTATTGGAAAAGGAAGTGATTGCTCCCAGGTTGGGAGGGAGCATTGATATGTTATTGATTTATGGACAGTCATTTTCCAGTTCGGAAAATGGTCCAAGATGGGGCAGTTCCTTTCCAGTTCGGAAAGTGGTTCGAGATTTCTAGCGGACAGGCATTTTCCAGTTCGGAAAATGGTCCAGATCGGATAGTCATTTTCGTAATGAAAATGGTCCGATAGATTGTTGATGCACCATACACAGCAATTCCCCTTGTGGCTAGTGTGGGGGAATGGTCTAGGGCAGTCATTCTTCTTGGTAGTCACTCTGAGTAGTGGTCAAGTAGAATGGTCCACCTCGTCGGGCAGTCATTCTTTCGAAGTTCATAGTTGTGAGCAGTTTCGAAGAATGGTTCGTTTTGGAGGTTGGTGCAGGACAGTCATTTCCATAGGAAATGGTCCGGACAGTCATTCCCTTGGGCAGACTCATTCTCTCCAGGTTGCACTGTGATTAGTGCCGGAGGAATGGTCGAGTTAGGTGAATGGTCCAAATTCAACAATCAAGGGCAGGCATTCCCTAGGGCAGACTCATTCTCTCCAGGTTGCACTATGATTAGTGCCGGAGGAATGGCCCAGTTAGGTGAATGGTCCAAGCTCAGAAATCGGGGAAAGTTATTCTTCTATGCTTGGGAAGAATAGTCCAAATAGCCCATGGTTGATGTTTTACTTTCTGAGGGCAGATGCTCTTCCAGATCTCATAGATGTGAGTGGAAGAATGGCCCAGATGACTCAGTTTGTATCATGATATTGTTATGCAGGTTGATATCGGATGATATGATTGTTGTGGAGACTGTATGTCTCTGTATAGTAGCCGTATGCTACTTTGGTGGATGTGTTCCACTGGTTGTGACTATGTGTCACTGGCTAGTAGCCATGTGCTACTAGGTGTGGTTGTGTATCATTGGATAGTAGTTGTGTACTACTATGGATAAGCATTGTTCTAATTGCCATGGAGACTACCACTAGTGTTGGAGATAATTGCCAGCTAGATGGATAGTCAGTATGTTGGTGGACAGACATTCTCCTTGTGGAAAATGGTCCAGGACAGTCATTCTTCTAGGACGTATGTCCAGATTAGAAGAATAGTCCTTGTAGCCCATGGCATGGCTTCCAGCATATGTTGGAACAATTATTCTTCTAGGACATATGTCCAAACTAAAAGAATGGTTCTTGTATCACTCTATGGAGCGAGTGACTTATTCAGCATCATGCCTAATTACTCAAATGGAGTATGGCTTCAAGAGATGATGCAGTTGATGCTATCAGATGATACTGATAGTGATGATGGTGCTCATGATTTGACCATGAGATAGCATGTGTGGCTATGATGATGCTACCGGTTGAATGGTCTATTTGTGCTCAAGACCATTGCCTTTAATACCTCCCTAACTAGGAGGGAGTGTTGATATTATGGTAGCTGCAGGAGGTATTAACCTCTACATGTAACCCTGACAAGACTAGAATATTTCGGGAAGCAAGAGAAACCCTAAAACGTTGGATAATAACCGTAGGAGACAAGTCAACTCAAGAGAATATTTTTTTATTGAGTTATTAGCCTCCAGGAAGAGAAATCAGCCCAGTTAGGTGACTTGGATTAGTATAAATAGAGGGCACTAGAGCTCATTTGTACACACTCTCTCTCACAACTGCATAAGACCAGTGGTGCGCAAGTTTGGAGAGGAGTTGCAGCTGCAGCTGCTACAACTAGCATTTTCGGTTTTGGCTTGGACTTTCTCTTGGTTATGGTTTGGACTTTCTGCCTGGTACACTAGCTCTGGAGAGAGGTACGCTACCTTGATTGGCTATTGGTTCTAGGGTTTTCTTCCAAAATTATTATCTCTGTCAAGATTAAGGTGCTCGGGGGTGGCATTTGTGCCTATGATTGGGTGACAATATTGAGATATTGTCTATGGTGAAACGAGCACACCTATTATTCTAACAGTTGACTCTCGAGGAGATTATGGATGTCCAGGAGAGGAGACTGAGGAGCAAAGTGATCGGGGAGTACCGTGTCAGGTGGAGAGATTGACCGGTAGAGAATGCCATGTGGGAGAGCAAGCATATTTTGCAGCATCCTGGTTTGCAGTTGCTTGAGGACAAGCAATCTCGGGAAGGGAGGACTGTCATGTCCCCTCCCTTTTGACCTCATTAGAGGGAGGGCGTATTACTCTAAGAGGGCTCCCCGTAGGCTATAGCCCAAAAGAAAGGGATCCGTGGGGTTGAATAAAGCCACCCAGGGAGGCAACGTTTGAATTTTAAAGTAACATTGGGTAAAAAGAAGGATAGAAAAGGGGTAAGTAACCCTAACTTAAAGAAAAAGTCACCTAAAAAGAAGGAATCAAGCAAAAGGCAAAACTATATAAGGAGATGGGAGGCTCATTTGATCACACAAGAATTCATTTGGAGTATCCCTTTCCTGTCTTGGGAGGCGGCTGCCTCAGTTCATTGGAGGGTTTTAACCCTCAATCTCTGTTGAGTTTCGGTAGGCTTGTGCTCACCCTAGTTCAACCCTGGTTCACTCTTGCATCAGAAATCTACCCCTTGGGAAGAAGAAGCTGCTGGAAGGGGAATGCTGAGGGTTTGCTGTAGTCATTTCAGAGGGACTGAACTCATCATCTAAGGGAGCCGAACTGCTATTTTGTGACTGGTGGAGGACTGGTAAAGTGTTTTGGGTAGAGGCCGAGGGGATTTAGGGCTGCCGCAAGGTCTGTTCCAGCCCCTGAAGGAGAAACCGAACCTCACAGCTGCTTCCTGGAGAGGGCCGAATTCCTATTGCTAGCTCAGTCACCTTGGAGAAGGGCCGAATCAGGGTTTTTACTCAGCCAAGGGATTTTCTGGCGGATTTCCAGCCCGTATAGGGAAGGCCAATGACAAGCTGAGTAGACAAGAGTGGCAGCAAAGGACCAAACCCCTGTTGGAGACTGATTCAGCCACCAGGGACAGCCATACCACCCTTGCAGCTGATTCCCAGGTTTCATTTAGTGTTTCTGTCTAGAGACTAGCTGCTACAGCATTAATTGTTTTGTAATTGTGACTGAATTACGGTGTTTTGAGACAGCAGCCTCTAGAGGGTTGTACTGCTGGTTTTAATAGCAAACTAGACATTGGATACTGTATGGCTATTTCTACTACTGGTATTACTATGCTACAGAACTGCAATCAGTGTTGATTTTATTCATATGCTGGTTATTTATAAATGCTCCCTGTTTATGGTAAAAGACTGTGTGGTACTGTGCAAAATTAACTTGTTTGTGAACTGGCCTAATTCCCTTTTTACAGCCTAGAAACCCTAGGGATATTACAGTACTGCTCTATTGTAATTGGTAGGTTGCCCCCTCAAATTAGCATCTTAATAATATTTCCATTCACTCTTTTGCATACTATTGGAATGGCATTGTATGAAATATCATGAGAGTTATTCAGTGTTTATTATACTGGTTGGAGTAATTCGGATCATAACAGTAACTATCAGCCAAAAAAATAGAGATTTTGAATGCATGAATTTGCATTGGAATGACAAGAATACACAACAAACATACCAGCAACCAACATATCACAATCCACCATAACAAGGAATGTTATAAAAGAAACAAAAGAGGCCAAAATACAGCAAGAATTGCCAATCATAATATATTATAACGACAAAATATTTAAAAACAAAGTGAGAAGTATGGGAAACACAGTACAATACAAATGGTATAATTTTAAAACATAGCGTAATTGATAACCAAACAGTGTGGGCTATGCTCAATCGAAGCAGGTGATAGAAAGAAGAAAGAACCAAGCAAGCATCAAACTGTTCAGAAGCAAAAATGGTACAAAGATTCTCAAAACTACAATATAAGAGAAGCAAACACTTTACCAAAACTAACATCAAAAGAAGATTGTGATTCAAACTACAAAAGGTAACAAGCAACAAGATAAATGAAGTGCTCTCTAAAAGCATCAGGGACCTCAAATGTCAAAGTGAAGGATGGTGATAAAGAAGAACGACGCGTTGTTACAGATTTGAGCAACACCAACCATGCAAACCATGGTCTGCAACCAAAGTTCTATTTATTATAAGAGTTTCATTAATTGAATATAATACAAGATACTTTTTGATTTGGTTTCTTAAAAGTGCACTCTGGACTGAATCGTGTAAGGAGAAAATTTGAATGAACTTTGTAATGTAGAGAGAAAAATTGATCACCACTGGGCAGAACACGAAAAGACTGGAGTCTGAGAGAAAACTCAAAATGTATGGCATATCCCAACTTCATTAAAGATACAAGGATCTTGAAACTCAATTTACTGCAAGAAAATCTCTGAACCAATGTATGCCAGAAAGACAATACTTCGTATAATTACATTCAGAAGAAAATTGCAACATAGCAAGAGATTGGACCTTCTTTTCTCCATCAGTTTATAATTCACATATGACATGCGAGCCATAAAACATGAAAGCACTCCTTTGTCGACCGCTTCCACATGATCAAGTATCTCTCAGAGGGTAAAAACCCTGTTCAGCTAATGAACTACACTACCCTGCAGTCTCCCAACTGTAGCGCCAGTCATCCTTAGATAGCTTATCCACAAGTTCTCTGGCTTCTGTTTGACTGTCCTCGCAGATCCTCATCAAAAGAGCACTCCAAGTGCTCTCATGTGGAGCCAAAGTCTGCTTTGTCATCATCACAAGAACTTCACAAGCTTCTCCAACCTTGCCTTCATTACATAACCCAGTTATCAACAAATGGTAGATAGAAATGTGTGGAATAAAACCATTGGATATCATCTCTTCCACGAATTCTTTGGCCTCATCAAACTTTCCTTCATTGCAAAGTCCATGGACTAAAGTCCTGTATGATAACGCATTAGGAAGACATCCGTTTTCAGGCATGTCTCTTAATATCTGGCAGGCGTCTAGTGCCCTACCTTCTCTACAGAAGCCAGTTATCACTGTATTATAGTTAATTACGTCCGGATTGCACCCCATGACCTTCATCTTACTTAGGAGCCTGTAGGCCTCGCGCAAATTCATTTTTCGGCATAAGCTATTCAGCAGTGTGTTGTAGGTAAGAGCGTCTGGAACATAACCCTTGTTTAACATTTCATCCAAGACACCGAGTGCTGTTTTAACCTGACTTTTCCGACAAAGACCTTGCATTAAAATGCTGTAAGTCTCAACATCAGGAATGCAGCCCTGCTTGTGCATCTTGTTGAAAAGAAAATAGGCATGACTCAACTTGTCACTATGGCAGTGGGCTCTAATGAGGATATTATAGGTCCTAGTATTAGGGCTTATTCCAAATTCATGCAATTTTTTAAAAAGGGAAAGAGCTGTCTCAAGGCATTTGTGTTCGATAAGCACAATCAATAGAACATTGAAATGCTTTGCCAATGGTTCGTAACCAAACTCTAACATCTGATGAAAAGCCTTGATAGCTTCATTAGGCATTCCAACTTCTCCGTAGATTTCAATTATATCAACAAACAGACCTGGTGTATATGGACAACCATCCTTTCTCATCTGCTGGATTAGACCTTCCATTGTTTTAAACTGCCTCGCACGCCCCAGTTTGCATATAAGGGTATGATAAGTAGAATAACTGTGCTTGAAACCGGGCTGCCGAGATGCAACTTCAAAAATTTCCATTGCTAACAATGCATCTGTCTGGCTAGCAATTAATTTGTGCACGCGGGCAGGGGTGAGCATACGAGAGTGATTGCGGATATTGGATGAACATGAAATAGAAGAAGAATCCGAGCGGTCCCCTTTTGAAGAATATGATGAGAATTTATGCAGGGCTCTTAAAAATGGCAAGGGTTTAGTAATCCAACTGGGTTTGGGGAGCAAGCAGGATCTATTCGTGAACGTATCAATAGAAAAGGAAATCCCGATGCTATGAAATGATGGGGAAACTGTACAAAAGGATCTCTGATTTGAAAATCTCATACCTGAAATGGTGGAGGAGATTAAACCTCTTCTTCCACATACCCTCATCCTTTTTCAGATATTCGTCATGCAAGCACCATGCTGGACAAAGCAGGGCAAAACGATGATCACAAACACCTGCCTATTTGTGTATTCAGTCCACTGCTGAAAATTTTGAATTTTGGATTTCTCTCAATTTTCTCTCAGTATCGTTTTATTTGTTATATGCATGCTAAAGTTTTTTATATTTATTTATGTATATTTAGGAACCATATGATAGATAAGAGTTAATTTTCTTCAAATTTACAAAAAACTTATATTTATTTATCTATATTTAGGAACCTTGTAGTCCCTGAAGGGTTGATGTGGCAAACAGCATGAAGCATAGGTGGTATGTCTGTATAATACAATTCCTACATAGTGAAAGATAAAAATTTATGAAGATGTAAATATAAAAGGAGATAAAAAAACAATTTAATTTGAAATATATCAAAAAAGTTACATATTCCTGGAAATTTAAATGCATTTGTCATATAGATTGTGTTAGCGATAATTCTTATCTTGGGCTCGAGAGCATTCGGGTCTGCGAGTTACACGAGAAGCACCCGAGCGCAGCATGGAGAAATCTCGTTTTATGGCTTCCAATCAAGCGAGCGGGCGAAGTTATGTCGTCAACGGCCAGGATCCATGCATAGAGCAAATCAACGATCGACGGGTAATCGCGGTTAGCAGAGTTGCGCCAGGATTAGCACAATGGATAGCGCTTATATATCACCAAAAAGATCTCAGCCGTCCATCCCGGAGGAGTACGTGGCGCACGATCGGGCTCCATCGCCTCCTCGCCCTTCGTGACTTTGAAGAACGAGGACCAGCCTCCTCCCAGCCGCGAGACGCGAAGTGCCGAAAGCATGCAGGACTCGGGCCCACAGTATCGTCGAAGTGTTTTCAGCCGTCCATCTAGAGGGAACACCTGGAAGCAAGTAGAGCCATCTCGACGCCTCGCTCATCGCAACTCCAACGCGCAAAAAACAGCTCCATCATATCCCGATACGCGAAGTAGCGAGAGCATTCAGGACCTGGGGCCCACTGCAACGTCGGATGAGTTTAGAACCGTCAGATCTCAGAGGGACACGTGGTGCCAGATTAGGCCTTCTCGGCATATCGCTCATCGCGACTTCAATCAGCAAAGATTAGCCCTTTCATATTCGCGAACGCCGAAAGCATAGAGTCACAGCCCATGGTCACTTGAGGAAAGGAAGGAGCTGCAGAAAGAAGACCGAAGGCACCGAGTTCAGTTGCAGAGGGGATCACCGCGACCTCCAGGCGCCATCGGACCCGATATTAATATTGTTTCTAGTATTGGAGTAAATGAAGGCAAGAGCGGGTGGTTGAAACCTCCTTTCATTCATTAAATGAGGGGAATGGGGGGTCTGGCGAGCTGCCTGCTCGCAAAGGTCCTGTGTATCGATTCTCTCAACAAAGTCGTGCCGAAGTCCTCAACTCGACAGAGAAGTCTGCGCACGCTAAATCAACATTTACTGGCTCAGCTACTCCCCCTACAGGAGCCATGCACAGTTAAGGAGGCGTCTGACAGAGAAAGTTCGTCCGATTTTGGCTTAAGGGACACCAAGCTTCAGATGATCGCACGCGCCTCTGTGAGGCAATTTTCTCTAAGTATATAAACTCAGTCTTTGTAATTTGTAAGGTATCGATGGTTGAGCAAGGCTTCCGGTTGTAAAGCTTTAATGAAGCACTGTTATCTCTGGTTATGTATGAACTCTTGAGACTTCTTGCCTTATGAATGTCAGTTTCTTTCATGTCTTTGTTTAAACTGTGTTAGAGCAGCTCGGAATTGGAGAATCCAGTCGAGTTGTAGCTGTTATAGGATGATGTAGAATTTGATCACTGTGACAGTTGCATTGTCTCTGACCAGTCCTTGTGATTTTCCGAACGTTGAACGACTTGGAATTGGAGAATCCAGTCAAGTCCCTTTTTCAGTATCTCGAAGCCCTGAACCAGAGGATCTCGCATTCGGGGTTTTTCTTCTACAAATTGTTGAAAGCCTATTGACTGAAGTAGTTTGTTCACTCTTCTTATCAAGTCTTCCACCTGTTCACCCTTTAATCAACCCACTGATGGAAGTTAGATCAAGACCTCCTTTGTTTCTTACATGTCGGACCCAGTTTCTGAGTTAGAGTGGCATCTCCCTGAGTCTCTGTCCATTTGATCACCCATTAAAAACCACCGTGACATAAAACTGATGGGCGTTGGGCTCTGCTCCTGCTGCAATCCAGGGGTGACTTCTGACACTAACAGATTGGTGGAAGATAAAAATGTATGAAGACATAAATATAAAAGGAGATAAAAAAACAGTTTTATTTGAAATATATCAAAAAATAATAGTTTGTTACATATTCCTAGAAATTTCAATGTGTTTGTCATATAGACTGGGATTGAGGCTCTCGCGAACCATAAGAGAAATAGGACTGTAGAAAGAAGAAGTGGATGACGATAGAGTGTAATACCTGAAAAGAATAAATTGAAAGGTATCAGTGTTTGGCTAGACATTTCTATTTAAAAAAGTGGAATCACTGAGTTGATAAACAAAGCAGGATGTGATCAGTAGACTTACAGTGATGGTACATATGACCCCTTTTTCTATTTGTTTAATGATGCCTTTTCATTGATGTCATCAACGAATGTTGGAATCGTGGCAACTGCCTGTTGCCTTTTGTCAGCAACTTGCTTCAATTCCCTTTCGAGCCATTCTTCAATGTAGCTTCTCATTCAGGTGACGTTGATCTCATTCCAGATTTTTATGTTGAAAAGTTCATTTTCTAATTCCCTTAAGTCAATAGAAAGATAACATAGAGCCTGATCAATTTCCTCATTCTGTACTGAATAGTCGACTAGCCAGTCGTCGACGTCATCTTGACCATATTCAAGGATGTTGTAAAACTTTTCCAAAGACAACATGTTAAAAATATCAACCTGTTTATCGAAGTCTTGCCTAGTTAAGGGCAAGGAGTTGACGATTAAGTTCGGGTCTTGGAAGTCGTTGGTCCTTCCAGCTAAGTTTATTCTGGACAGCTTTGTGAATAATTTTTCTTTCTTTGATATGGCTTGTTCACATGACTAAACAATGAGATGCAGGTTCTTCACTTTTTCTTTCCAGCGTGCATTTAATTGACCGATCTGGTTTTTGGATGGGAAATCTTGTTGTTTTATTCTTGTTTCTATCATGTTGTTGACAATGGTGCCAAAAGGAAGGACCGTGTTTAAATAGAAATGCTCTTCATCTTTTAACTCCACCTGCAAATGTTCGAACAAATTATGTGCCCTCGTTCCAAGGGAAGTCTTGGTTTGTGATGTTTCCCACGCCTCAGTAACCAGTTCAATTCTTTTATTGATATTATTCTCCACATATCCTCTACACAATGAGAGGAGGCTAGAGGATCCTTTTAACTTGGCTACAGGGGTGGCAGGCATGGCTATTGCCAAAGGATTGGCAAGCAATGGCATAGGAATCAAAGCCTCTTCCAGTTCCTTGACCTGGTCCTTCAGTCTTGGATTCTCAGCCTTGATGTCTCCAATGGAATCATCCAGTGCATATGCGATCGGTATGTGAAGTCGACAAATTTGGGACGGCAACATGTTCGCAAGGTTAACCTCTGAATGAGATTTTTCTTTCTTATTTTTTACATCTTTTTTTTCAATAATCAATTTTTTGGACTAGTTGTCAAAAACAACGCTCTAGAACACGAAGGATTCATCTTCGTCAAAATTTTCGGTATCAGATATGTCCATTGGACAACTATGTTGGATAGCGTCTCCAGATTGATCAAGGTAGCGGAATACGATTTCCAGATCAGGCTCAAGTTCCATGTTCTCACTCTGAATTTCGGGCTCTTCCGCCTGTCCCACAATTTTTTTTCTCATCTTGTCTACTGGAAGCTTGTGAGAAATGTCAATTTTAGGGTGAGGAGGGTCGTTATCTCCTCCTCCGTTTGAAGAACTTTGAGTTGCTTTGTTTCTGTGGTGGGCCGTTGGAGCAATTCTCTAGGATGTCATACTTTTGGGAGTGTTATTCGTTGATTGAACACTCTTCTCACCGGGGCATTTTCCCTGTTGCTTGTACAATTTAGTGGTGCTTTATAGTGTGTCTAATTCGTCGGCATCAGAAGCAAGAGCGTTGTCGCCAGTGTCTCTGTTTTTGGTCAGGTGTTTTTTGAAAAAACAATTGTCGAAGCCAAGTGTTTGTAAATGTTGTAAAAAAAAATTATTGGGGTCAAACCCTCTTAGGATTTCAACATATCTTAGGTTCAAGTTGCTATTATGGGCTACAAATTCATCAATTTTGTTGGTGTTCCTCAAGACAAGGTCCTCGACTTTCCAAGGCAGAGGAATGAACTATTTTTTTCTCTTCTCTTGGAATAGATGCAACCAGTAGTTGTATTACCTTGCTACTTATTTAACAAACATTATGTTTGTAATGTGACATGGAAGGAGATCAGGTTTTTCCCTGGAGCCAAAAATCCTTATCACAGTGTAATTATCCAAATGTTCAAGTGTCCCCTTCCTATCCAAAAAACTGGTTGTCTGTTCAAATATGCGAGGAGCATCTTCTCCTAACAACAAAACTTTGAAAACAGACACGAAGCCATTAAAAACCTCATAAAAACAGTGAGAGGCCTTGTGCTTCCACAAGGCATGGTACCAGAACTTTACTGGGTCGAATTCCCAGTTGACATTCTTGGACAGAGACAGTTTTGGAAACTGACAGCAATGTGCTATCGCAAAAACTAAGTAGGATGACATATAAAATTTCTTCTCCTTTTTGAAGCTTGACAATTGGGAACAGATTTCATGGGAAATTAGCTTGCCCCAATAAAAAATGGCTTGTTCCTTCACTGTGAAATACAAGATATAAAGAGCCATCCAAGAAATAGTTGTTGTGAACTCTTGTCTCGTTATTCTTGTAAACAGCTAGGCAATTTCGCGGAATGGATTTCTAAATGAACTAACCTGCAAGCTTGTGATATCTTCAGGAACTACCATTGGGTCTTCCAATAAATCGGGCAAGAGGTCCAACTCGTTATTATGATTTGTTAGGAACTGCTTGGAATCTTCTCCTTTGAACGTTAATGTTGGCTCCGACAATCTTAACATCTGGCAGAAGACGTGAGGCAAAAAAGAAACAAAAGTGCGGTCCCGCAATGGAATAATTATTTTGTCTGAAATAAATTTATCAGCGCACCAAGAGACCATCTCCTTAAAGTAAAAAACTTTGGGGACACAGCCTGCATGAGCAATCCTAGAGACCCAAATTACTTCGTTATGGGCAGCATGGGATGAGTAATAAAAATATGCCCTAGACCACTGGAAGTTCTGGTCCTCATGCCCGAATATGTTCATTGTATCTCCACGGAACTGTTGTTGAGTTGATGCCATAGGTTTATGAGAATGTTCGTTTTCTCCAGACGATGGTTGAAATGAACAGTTGGAGGCGATAATATAACTCTCTACAAATGTTGGTTAAATGCTTATGAATGGGAAAGCTCCTCAAGTCTTTCATTGATTAATGACAATCTGTATTGGTGTTGCATGATGAACTGTTAGCATTAAAGCTTACAAATTGCATATTTAGAAGTGCGAAGGTGGCGGGTACGACGAAGAGCAATTAAGGATTAGAGGTTTCGTGAACGTGCCAAGCTGATGATGTGTGAACGACATTTCATGATTTTGAAATCAACACTCGAAAGGGATAATATAATCCTCCACAAATCTTGGTTTAATGTGTATTAATAAGAGATCTCCTCGAGCCTTTCACCCATCAATGACAATCCATACGGTTCCTGGACGATGAGCTGTTAGAATTAAATGTCACTAATTGCATATTTAGAAACAAGATATATATATAAACAATTTTTTTATTATAGACAAGTGCGAAGGTCATGGAGACGGGGAAGAGCAAGGAATGAATGGCAAGGTCTGAAAAGCGGTCGGACAGGATTCAAAATAGGATTACGGGGGATACTCAAGAGAGGTGAGTGTCTGACGGTCAAATTTTATGTATCAGAATTTTTGATTGCAAAACGTGTAAAATGAAAGAGAGCATGATGGGGCAATTCAGTGGTCGGTTTGTATATTTATGGAATTTCAGGGAAGTGGCTAAGTATGGAATAGGGAAACAGTCAGTTGGACTCGTTTTCGGAATCGAGGATTGAAAATTTCGTGAATGGACCAACCCGATGACGCGCAAATGACATTCCATGATGTTTGAAATTAACACTCGGAAGGGATAATATAACCATCCAGAAATTTTGGTTTTATGCGTATTAATGGGAGATCTCCTCAAATCATGGTTTAGCATTAACACTTGTTAATTGCATACTTAGAAATAAGATCTTATATATAATTGCTAATTGCTAATTGCAAAAGGGCGCGGGAACAGGAAACAATGATTAGGAATTGGATATTTCTTGTACCCGCCAACCCGACGATCCACGAAATAAATTCGAAGAAATGGCGAAGTATGGAAAGCGGACAAACGTGCTTCAAAATGGGGTGACAACTGTTCCACAGGAAACGTGAGGACCCGACAGTCAAATTGTATGTCTCAGAATTTTTCAGTGAAAAATGTGTACCACGGAAGAGGGCATGATAGGTAGATTGTAATACGGAAGATGGTATGATGTGAGTCTGGTTGTAAATTTGTATATCATGGAATTCAGGGTACTGTTTGCAGGTCATGGAATAATAGAAGTGCAATCTAGAGCCTGCCTACCGGAAATCCGTGGTCGGAGAAGTGGTTGGGTATGGAATGGGGAAGCGATCTGTCGATGTCGCGATATAAAAGCACGAGTGCAAATGCGAACCCGCAAATCTGCTTACCCACACAGCTAGACATTTTCGGAAAAACGAATAAGTGACGAGAAAGATAAAGTTCAAGGAAAAGAGAAATAGATATTTGGTTAAGTATAGAATACAGAAAAGAAGGGCTAATACATTCACATCTATAATAGATATCCCATTTCCTGGCAAGATCTTTTTTGCATGTTTCTAGAGAAGTTATATACTTATTGCATATACTTAGAAAGAAGTGCGAAGGTGGCGGGCACATAAAACAACGACTAGGAATTGCAAATTGTCTACGATCCGCGAAAGAGATTGCAATAAATGGTCATGGAAAGCGGTCGAACGGGTTTCAAAATAGGCTAACAAGGGTTCCCGAGGAAACATGAGGCCCCGACGATCAAATTTTATTGATCAGAACTTTTGAGTGCATACTATGTAACACGGAAGAGGGTTGATGTAGGAATTTGGAAGACAGGCTCCAAGATAGGATGGCAAGGGTTCTTGAGGAGACATGAGGGTCCAACAGTTAAATTGTATTGATCGAAACTTTTGAGTGCATACTATGTAACACAGAAGAGGAGTTGATGTAGGAGTCATGAACTCGCAAGTCCGCTAACCTGCGTAGCTAGACATTTTTGGAAAAATGACTAAGTGATGAGAAAGATAAAGTACAGGGAAAAGAGAAACGAGAATTTGGTTAAGTATAGAAAACACAAAAGAAGGGCTGATATATTCACATCTGTAATATATATTCTATTTCCTGGCAAGATCTTTTCTGCATGTTTCTAGATAAGTTATATACTTATTGCATATACTTGGAAAGAAGTGCAAAGGTGGCGGGCACAGAAAACAACTACTAGGAATTGGAAATTGTTTGAACCTGCCAACCCGACGATCTGCAAAAGAGATTGCAAGAAATGGTCGTAGAAAGCGGTCGAACGAGCATCAAAATAGGTTGATAAGGGTCCCGGAGGAGACATGAAGGCCCGACAATCAAATTGTATTGATTGAAACTTTTTAAGTGCATACTGTGTAACATGGAAGAGGGTTGATGTAGGAGTCTGGAAGTCAATTTGTATATCTTGGAAGCGGGGGGGACTGTTTGCAGGTCAAGGAACACTGGAATTGCAGTCCGCATGTCCGAGAATCTGCAAGCAAAAAAAGTCGGGTAAGTATGGAATTGGAGGCACGAAAGAGATTCCAAGAAATGGTGAAATATGGAAATCGGACGCAGGGGCTTCAAAACGGGGTGACAATAGCTCCCCAAGAGACATGAGGACTCGAAGGTCAAATTACAGGTCTCAGAACTTTCGTGTGAAAACTGTGTATCACGGAAGAGCGTATGATGTGGGAGTGCGGCAACAAATTTGTATATCGTGGAGGTCTGGGTGATGTTTGTAGGCCACGGAACAATGGAAGTGCAATATAGAGCCCGCCTACCCGAGAATTCACGATCTGAAAAGTGTCTAGGCATCAAATGGCTAGTGGTTGGTCGGAGTCGCATTTTCATAAAAACAACTAAGTAATGAGAAAGAGAGAGTAGAGGGGAAAAAGAAACGATAATTTGGTCAAGTATAGAAGAGGGAAAAGAAGGTCCAATATATTCAAATCTGCAATAGATATTCCATTTCCTGGCAAGATCTTTTTTGTATGTTGCTGGAGAAGTTGTATACATATTGCATGTACTTGGAAAGAAATATGAAGGTAGCGGGCACATGAAACAACAACTAGAAATTTGAAATTTCTTGAACCCGCGAACTTGACGATCCACCAAAGAGATGTCAAGAAATGGTCAAGTTTGGAAAGTGGTCAGACAAGCTTCAAAATAGGGTGACGGGTTCCCGAGGAGCCGTAAGGCCCGATTGTCAAATTGTATATATCGGAACATTTCGATGAAAAATGTGTAACACGGAAGAGGGGATGATGTGGGAGTCCAGAAGTAAATCTGCGTATCGCAGAAGCCAGAGTGTTGTTTGCAGGTCATGGGACAATGGAAAGTGCAATTTAGACAAAGGGGAGGCACTCGGTCGAAACACGTGAATCCGC
Organism: Picea abies; assembly: GCA_900067695.1. NCBI lineage: Eukaryota > Viridiplantae > Streptophyta > Pinopsida > Pinales > Pinaceae > Picea > Picea abies. The sequence continues at coordinate 15,813 of CBVK0102633271.1, forward strand.
CAACCCGCACATCAAGACATTTTCAGAAAAAAAACGAACAAGTAACTAGAAAGAGAAACTACAGGGGATAAAAGAGTGGGAAAATAGAAAGGTGAAGGGCAATTTTCGTAAGCGTGAATTGGTTTCAAACAAGCCCCATTGTTGCAAAACCATCATTTTCTAGTAATTGCCAACAAATGCTTTGTTGAAGATTAGATTTTATTGCAACTTGTGGGAGTAAGTGTGTTCTTGATACATTCTTCCACGACTGTAACATATTAACTTAAGTATTAAACTTCTTGCATTATGGGTTGTTAGCATTAAAGCTTAATAATTGCATGTCTAGAAACAAGAATGACGATCTTGCTGCAACATTGTGATTTGGTATTGTTATGTTCTACTTGCATTACGAATAGAATTGAACGTTGGTTTGAAACTGTCTGAAATTCATTTTTTGTTTCCATAAAATCCTGATGGATCGATACAGTGCATTGTCATATAATTGTTAGATGCTCCATTTTAGAACAAACTACCTAAGAAAATACAATATTGAAGAACTACGAGACTACCTAACCATGCCAATGAGAAGAGGTGTTAAATCCAGAAAAGAAGCAACAACCAAGACTCCAAGGCAAAAATTTTAATAGTAAATCCATTTTAAAAAAAAAGAACACTGAGCACTGTATATCTATCCTTAGAAATTGGACTGAGTACTTTCATCCAAAACATTGAACATATCTTCCATAAACACAGGCACAAGATCTACAACATGCATGAGCCATCGAGATTCTCTTCAACATGCATACAAAATTGATTACCATGTTTTTTTTTAAGGAAATACTTGTAGTCTTCTCCTCGATGGATCATCCTGTGGTAAAATTGATAATTCTCAGAAGCTTCCCGTGAGGAAGAAGACGAAAAATGTTTCAGGGAAAATGGAATGGCCCTTAACTGAAATTTAGGACACACCAAGAAACCGCCTCTCCACAGTCAAAAACTTCAGGGACACAGGTTGCACGTACAATTTTAAAGGCCCAAATTAGTCCATTATGGGTGGAAGGAGATGACTAGTAGGAATATGCCTTGCACCGGTGGGAGTTCTGGTCCTCATTCCCTAATATGTTTATTGTATATCCAAAGAACATGATAGTGGTCCTACAATTGAACAGTTTTTTGGCTTGAAATATATCTCTGGGAGAATCAACAAATCATTTCCTTACAGTGAAAGATTTTCACCTAGAACAAACTAATTTGGACCTCTAGAATTCCTACTTTCAAGTTGCAAAGTGGCTATTGTTTTCAGCGTCGATTTCTTTTCTGAAACTCCTTCTTTTGGTGTTGTGAGGATCGCCATCGCTGAGTCGGGAAGTACCACCCGTTATGGTTGATTTCAATTTGGGCACAGGAGTGGGAATAGTCTCTGCATTGCCATCATCCATTGTCGTATAATCATCTATCATATCATCTTCTTCCGACTCGAAATCCATCGCATCCACCTCTACGCCAACCATCAATGAAACTGGGCAGGTTGTCTGTGCAGGTAGGGTTGCCTTGGAATTCTTTGGCTTGAAATATATCTCTCGGTGTACCAAGGGACCATCTCCTTTTTTGCTCCTGGGCAGAGGGAGATGAGTAGTAAGAATATGCCCTGGAATATTGGAACCTCTGGCCATCATGCCCAAAGGTGTTTACTGTATTTGGACAGAACTGTTGCCATAAGTTAACGAGAGTTTCTATTTTCTCTAGATGATGTTTGAAATGAAAATTGGGGAGGGATAATATAACCCTCCGCAAATATTGGTTTAATGTGTATCAATGGAAGATCTCCTCGAGCCTTTCACTAATCAATGACAATCTCTAGGGTTTGTGCGTAATGAGTTGTTACCATTAAAGCTTACTAATTGCATATTTAGAAAAAAGTGTGAAGGTGGCGGTGACGACGAAGAGCGATTAAGAATTAGAGATTGATTAAAGGCGCCAACCGGCTGACACACGAAAGAGATTGCATCATGTTTGAAATGAATACTTAGAAAGGATAACACTCTTCTCTGCAAATCTTGGTTTAATTCGTATTAATGACAAATCTTCTCCAGCCTTCTAGACATTAATGACAATCTTAACAGTTCTTGCACGATGAACTACTAGCATTAAAGCTTAATAATATATCTATAAAGAAGTACGAAGGTAGCGGGGATGGCGAAGAGAGACCAAGCATTGTACATTTCATCCACCTGCCAACCCACGAAACCGATTCCAAGAAATTCCCAAGTATGGAAAGCGGTCAGGCGGGTTACAAAAAAAAGGGTCACAAGATATACCCAGGAGACGTGAGGGGTCGATGTTCAAATTGTATGTCACAGTGACAAATTTTGGCCATCAATTTGTATATCGTGAAATTATGGGTGTTGTTTGTACGTAGGGGAACAGTGGAAGCACAATGTTGAGCAAGCAATTTGTATATTGTGGAACTTCGGGTGTTGTATATAAAAGCATGAGACATTCGGAAAAAGGACCAAGTAAATAGAAAGCGAAAGAAAATGAGATGAAGGGGAATTTGTTTGCTAATTTGTAAATTGTGGAAGTCCGGGTGTTGTGGCGGAACAATGGAAACACAATGTTGAACCCGCGATTCAAAATTTTTGTTCAATATGAAACTAAGAAGCGGTTGATTGGGCTAGTGATATAAAAGTAACAATGGAAATATGAAGATGTGAATCCGCCAACTCCGACACCTAGACATTTTCCGAAAAATGAGTAAGTAACCAAAAAGGGAAGCAGAGGGCAAAAAGAAAGCGGATGACAATTTTCGGAAGCAAGAATTGGTGTAAGAAAGCCCCATTGATGGTCTTAACAGTAAATATGAAGTGCATCAAACATGTTAACAGGTTCTTCAATCAAGGAATAGATACAGCAAGCGATGTTTATAGTTTCCAGGATCTGTTTGTATAAGAGAAGCATCGAAAATTTATAAGAAAATCAATTTTGGGTTGTTTCAGTAAAGTTTTTGTATTGTTAGCTTCACCGCAAGTATAACAATGACGAATTTGAATTTTGATGTCCTTTCGTTTATATGATTGTTCCATTAGACTTCGCATAGTATATATTCTTTTATTTCAAATTATTCTAGGGAATTAATTTTTCTAAGTTCATCAGTCAAGGAAAAGTGTTAAAAAATGAGATAAAGGGGAATTTGTTTGCTAATTTGTAGATCGCGGAAGTCTGGGTGTTGTTTGCAAGCAGTATGTTAGGGTCCTATAATTATAGGTGAGTCGATTCTTCGATTGTTGATTTGGCATCTCTCCCGGTGACGAAGTATGGCTCAGGTGATTCTGCTTCCTCCCTCCATTCTTGTCGCTCAATCCCTCGTCACCCTATCGCATCCTTCATCCATGTTGCGCCCTCTCCCCCTTGTCCCTTGTCAACCTCCATTATCCCGCCTTCCATCCCTGCATGAATGAACTTAGGATAAACAATGCTAGCAATATAGTTAGTCTAGGTCAAACTAATAAGTAAATGACTATTTAATAATTAATTAATTTTTAATTAATTAGTTATTAATTAAGTTAGTAATCTAGGTTATTGATTAATTAGTAACTAGGTTAGGTTAATTAAATAAAACTATTTAATAAAACAAAATGTTAAAAAACATTAAAAAACATTAAAAAGCAAAAAGTAATAAAAATGAATATAATAAAAATTATATTAAATATAATATTAAAAATAAAAAAGAAAAAAAACAAATTAAAAACAAAAAATAATATATAATACAAAATAAAACATAATAAGCACAAAACATAAAAAATATAATATAATATTATAAAAACAAAAAAATAAAAAATAAACTAACTATCCTAAGTCTAAAACTTACCTTACCCCCACGTACCCACTACCCCCCACCTACCTCCACTACCCACTCCCCCTACGTCACCCCACCTCATTCTCCACTACCCACTCCCCCTACGTCACCCCACCTCACCACCCACTAACCACCCATAACTCCCGCCCACCTAAACTCCCACGCATTTGTATTTACCCCTACCCTCCATCACATGCCATAAAATTAATCTACGCACCATGTTAAATTCCGGACCCCCCCGTGAGTTCGAAATTTAATGAGGGGGGGTCCGGAATTTAAATTAAAACTCATACAAATCTAAACGGCCCAGTTTTGTGCATCGAGATACATGGCCCAGGTTCAATTCCGGACCCCCCCCGGGCGGTCTACGTTTAACGGGGGGGGTCCGGAATTACCGTTTCCCGCCAAAAAACCACCTTTGCACATTTTTACCATTTTTGCCCATTTTACCTTGTCATCTTCCAGACCGATTTTTGAGCAAACGGAGACGAATTTTAAAAATCCGAGAAAGGTTTTTGGTCAGCATAGGATGAGGAACAAAACCCTCTTTCAGTTTTTTCAACGGAGTTATGAGCAGAGAGAGTCGAAGACATCTTCGAGGCCTATTTTTCCATATTTTCAATTGTCCATTTCAGTCCCGATTTTGCAGGAGCTGTCACGGCCAGCTGGGGACGAATTTTGCGAAACCGAAAGAGGTTTTTGTCCAGAACATGTCCATATACAATAACCTCTTTCAGTTTTCACCCAGGTGTCATATTTGAAGAGAGAATCACGTCTGATCGGACCCCTATTTCGCAACAAGACAGTCCATCTTTCATGGCAGAAAGCTCCGAATTTCATGGGAGTGGTGGCTATTTTTGGCCGAGGCAGTTAAACCGTCTTGCGAAATTTGTTGGGATGATCCATATTATTTATTGAGATGATTTGAATGTAAAAGGGTTGGATCTTCACGCCCTGTGGCTATCAAGCTGTAACATTTTTGAATAGATCTGCCATTAATGAAAGAGGCACTTTACAGGATTCCTGCGCATGTTCACTGGTGATGTGATTTTCTCAGTTAAATGTTTTCTTGCTCTGTAATCATCTCGTTTTCTGAAACTAATCTTTAAGAGTAGCGTATGTCTCAGGATTTATCTCCGATACCCTGTTTCCGATTCTAAAGATTTGAATGTTCATCTTCTAAATATCTTCAATTAAGAGATTCTTAAGTGCCTGTTGGTTGGAGTTATTTCCTTATCTTTTCTTTTGATCATCATTTAAATTATTAAAGATCCAGTGAGTGTGTTGTCTCGCCTTGTGAAGGATTTCTTCAGCGTTTCTGGTTGTATCTCAGATTTTATTAATTTCAGATCCCATAGCCCAATGGATGTGCAGTTTGTCTCAACCAACTTCAAAAACCCTTTACAACAAAGCCCTTGTTCTTCATAACTAGCCTAATATTTCTGCAAACAAAGCTATATTACACAGAGAGATCCCTCTCTAAGTCTTGGAGGGCTAGATCCAAGACTCGAAGCGGTTTTGATGTTGCCTCTGTGATTGCCTTTCAGCCTTGGGCAAATTACAGAGTGCTAACACGGTAGAAAAATGGAAATGCAATGTTGAACCTGCCTATCTAGTAGCTCGCCTATTCGGGAACCCGCGATCCAAAAAGTTTGTACAATATGAAACGGGGAAGAAATCGGTCGGGCTGGTGATATAAAAGTAAGTGGAAATCCGAAGACGTGAATCTTCCAACTCCCGCACCTAGACATTTTCCAGAAAAATGAGTAAGTAACCAGAAATGGAAAGCAGATGGAAAAAAAGAAAGGGGATGGAAATTTTTGGAAGCAGAAATTGGTGTAAGAAATCCCCATTGATGGTCTTAACAGTAACTATGAAGTGCATTAAACATGTGAAAAGGTTCTTCAATCAAGGAATAGATACAGTGAGCCATACTTATAGTTTCCAGGATCTTTTTGTATAAGAGAAGTATCGAAAAGCTACAAGGAAATCATTTTTGGGATGTGTAAGTAAAGTTATTGTATTGTCAGCTTCGCCGCAATTATTAACAATGACGAATTTGAATTTTCCAAAAAAAAAATGAGTAAGTAACCAGAAATGGAAAGCAGATGGGAATGTAAATTCTAACCTTGTACAATATCTACTGCAAACTGATATTTAGAAAAGAACAGAAAAGATACAATGGAAAATACAAACATTACACAGAGATTTTTCACCTGGAAACCCAAACCGGGAAAACCAGCATATATTATATTCATACATTGTTTTACATTGTTTACAATACAATATACATATATGAGCCAGCGACATCCAAAACCCTAACCCAATGACCTGGATTAGTCCAAAACCCTAATTCCTTAACCGAAACTAGAAAACCATCAGCAAAAAACCATGTGCCGAAAATCACCTAATATCATGTGGTCCCGGAAATATGTCGGCCTGGCGAAAATATGTCGGCCCGAAAAAAATTTTCCGGGGGCGCTGCCCCCGAACCCCCGCATAGGGGGCTCCACCCCTCTACGCACCTGGTGCAGGCGCTCAGACACTACTACTTGTGCAAAGAATATAACACATACCCAACATTCTCCCACTTGTTGTTTTCTTTGCACACAGGGGGTTACAAGGTTACATAGTCAACAATCCAGGGCAGCAATGCCCATGGATCCTCTACACCACAAGAACTTCTCAGTGCTCACAGATTTTGTTAATGAATCTGCAACATTCTTCAAAGTGTCCACCTTCATCAGTGATACTTTATTTTCTTCAATCATGTCTCTTACAAAATGATATTGAACATCAATGTGCTTTGTCTTTGAATGATAAGCAGGGTTCTTCGCCAAGAAAATTGCACTCTGACTGTTACACTCTATCCTTACAGCTTCTTGTACCAACCCAATACCTGAACACAATCTTTGTAACCATACTGTTTCCTTACTTGCATGAGTGGTTTCCATGTATTCAGATTCTGTAGTTGAAAGTGCCACTACAGCCTGTCTTTTGCTCATCCAACTTATTGCTCCTCCAAACAGGTTAAACACATACCCGCTTGTAGATCTCCTACGATCCAAATCTCCAGCCCAGTCTGCATCCACAAAGCCATGTATATCAACCACTCTGTCCAATCTTGGTCTTCCTTCGTAGCACAATCCATAGCTAGCAGTGCCACGCAAATACCTGAAAACCCTTTTTACTGTTGTCCAATGCTCCTTCCCTAGTTTTGACATATACCTGCTCAAAACTCCCACTGCATGTGCAATGTTCGGTCTAGTACAGACCATTGCATACATCA
>CBVK0102633276.1:0-18761 GCA_900067695.1 Picea abies
GACCTGAGTATCTTAATCTTCCTTACAGAAGGGTTCTCTTATCAAGGCTTTGAATCCCTTGATCTTGTTGAACACTTCAAATGTATCCAGATCTTTTACGAGAATGATCATTAATGAACGATACATAGTATACATACCCACTAATGGAGGATGATGGCATTGGGCCACACACATCTGAATGGATGAGTTCTAGGACTCCTTCTGCCTTGTTGTCCCTCTTCAGAAATGGGTTCTTGATGTTCTTCTCATGTGCACATCCATTGCATATGCCTTCATGGTCACCTTTGAGTTCTTGGTAAACCTGTGACCACTTTGCATATGTATGGTAGCACCTTGTAGTTGAAGTGAGCTAATCTTCAATGCCAAGATTCTTCAATGGCATGGGTCATGGCAGCTTTTGAGTGACCCTATAGCTTATGCAAGTCACCTTCTTCTCTTCCAATGATGATTTCTTCATTTACGGTCTCTCCTTTAGCATGTTTACTTCTGCAACCTTCACCACAGCTTCCCCAAGGTTATTACATGTGACCTAGAGCAAGGTTAGCAAAACAACAAGCAAGAGTAATATCCCTCTGATAATATAAAACAATAGCATGAACAATCATCCTAGTAGCTCCTTTAGAGATATCACTTATAATTTATCTGAAGCAAAGATTAAAGGTAAGGAATGCAATACGAAATGAGGTCAACACTCTCATAGTGTTGTGACCAAGCATTCATCCATGGCAACCTAGAACTAACACACGAGGTTTCTCCTAGAGAAGGTGTTAGTTGTATCAGGCAAAGCATATACCTCTATATGTTCACATGCTATTAGGTATAATACTTTACGACGACTGCTATCTCAATTATAGTCATTAGCTTATCATGCGTACCTTTGAATCTTATTAATCTTGATTAATCAAACCTGGAGCCTTGTCCTTAAGAATGAGTGCTTGCTTTTCTTCCAGGTCTCCTTCACTCAAGTGACGAGTGCTTTCTTCAACATGTCTGATGTACTAAGACAATACGCTATCTTGATAGAAGGTTAGGTTAGAGGATAAGCTCTATGATCAAATTTTAATCCTTCTAATAATTTGATCATAGATTCAACATGCAACATTGATTAAGATAATGTTATGACAAATAGATGTATATCAGAATAATCACACCTGGGTTGCATCATTCCTCTGAATGTGTTGTATCTTGAGATCCTTCTGGATCTATGGCAAGAGATCCCTTCTCCTGCAAATACTCTTTAGGGTTTAACCATTAAACATATGTGAGTACATACCTCGGATAGCATTTGCAGGTAGTGGCTCCATCTGGTAGCAGCAGTAATCATTACCAAAAACTTCATGGGTGATTGCAACTAGTTCTACAACTGCAACTGCAACTGGTGATGCAACTACAACTGGTTCAGAGACTGCAAATGCAACTGCAACTTAGGGTTTTATGAGGAAACCCTAATTTTTCAAACTTCGAATTTTAAAATTATGATCCAGGGGATAGATGCGCTGAGCCGAGGCGAGTTAGCTGGTGCAGTCAGAATTTCGAAAATCCAACTTTTACCCCCTCAAACTTGATCTGCGGATTTCTAGACTGGTGCTTCTAGTTTTCTGGTACTTCTGGTACTTTGGTACTTCTAGTACTTCTGGTACTCTGGTTTTTTGGTTTTCTGGTACTTTGTGAAACTAGGGTTTCACTTTCCAGGAGATCTAGCCACTGAAAAGGTGCGCTCTAAGTGCCAAAATGATCCTTGGGGGAGGGCGCAACTTTCTAGGTGGTTTTGGAGCTGAAAAGATTCACTTTTGAAAAACCCTAATTTGCAGGTACTGCAACAGTGACGTTTTTTTTTTTTCTCTTGCGAAATATGCTTCCTTCAGGTTGGCTTTGATACCATGTTAATGTTTATGCCATTATTATAGTTCTTTTCATTTCAATAGATAAGAGAAACATAAGAACAAGATCACTGATAAATACACATTCACAAGAGACACAACATTTATCCTAGGAAACCCTCTAGGGGAAGAAAACCCAGCAAAAACTTCCTTATCATAAATTTCCGATACAATGTCAAGAGATAACTCAAACCAATACAGATAGTCCTCTCCAAAAGATGCACCACTCTTCTCCCTCTCTCTTTTGCCGGTAACAGATCAGAACTTGTCTCTCAAACTAAGCAAGTTAGTTGTGTTCAAATGAGGTGCTAGCCTCCTATATTTATACAAGTTCTGCCACGTGTGAAGTGTCTCTTCACTGGCAGGGCCAAATTCTCAATATCGGTGGGTAAACCCACCTTTATTATAATTCTGGGTCTCAATAATAACTGTTGGGGCTAACTTCTTATTCTGCCTATTACAATTGTCTGTTGACCAATCCGCAAAAGGGGATTTGGTCTTAATACAATTACCGACATGATTAATCCACAATGGGGATTAATCCTATGAATAAAATAACAATAATAATAAGAATACTCTTTGCAGTTACATTATTTCAACACTAATCAATGTTTTCACATGGCTCCATAGGATGATCCTGTAGTTCCTTTTCGTCATTTTCGTTTTCTGTGTTTCTTCATTAAGTTCTTCAATCTCTTCTTCTTCTATAGTTTCTTCTATGGATTTCTTGAAGGCCATCTTCTCATTGAATGTTACGTCTCTGTTGACTTCGATCTTGTGTTGTTCTAGAATATATATTCTATAAGCTTTGGATGAATCACTGTATCCCACAAATATCCCTTTCTTTCCTGAAGGTTCTAGTTTATTCCTCTTGTCCTTGGGAATGTGGGAGTAAACAGGACATCCAAATATTCTTAGGTTTTCCACATTAGGTTTCTTACCTGAGAAAGCTTCTTCTGGTGTCATGTCCTTCAATATACGATGAGGACTTCTGTTCTTCACATATATTGTTGTCATTGTTGCTTCTCCCCATAAGAACATGGATAGACCTTGATCCTTTAGTAAGGCTTTTACGGTTTCTTCAATGGATCTATTCTTTCTTTCTGCTACACCATTTTGTTGAGGATTATGAGGAACAATCAGCTCCCTCCTAATCCCTACCAATTTGCAGAATGCAACGAATTCCTTTGATGTGTATTCTCCACCATTATCGGTTCTTAGCATCCTGATCTTCTTATTAGTGAGGTTTTCTATTTCTTCTTTGAATTCTTGAAAACTTGTTGAATACTTAGTATTTTTTCTCTAGTAGATATAGCCAAGTCTTTCTTGAATAGTCATCTATGAAGATTACGTAGTAGGAAGATCCTCCTAGAGATTTTACTGGCATCGGACCACAAACATCTGAGTGTATCAGATCTAGAATCTCCTTAGATCTATTGTTGTTGCTTGGGAATGGTTTCTTGATATTCTTCCCAAGAGCACATCCTTTGGAGATTCCTTCATGTGTAGACTGCAACTCTGGTATTCCTTCAACCATCCTTTTGAGAAAGGGTAATGCTTGATAGTTAATGTGAGTGTACCTTCTGTGCCAAAGCTCATTGGGGTTGACTTTGTTGTGTAAAAGAGATTATTCATTTTGTTCTAGTAGTCTATACAAATTTCCTTCACGACTTCCAATAACCCTAGCATTCTCTATGTTGGAGTCTTTATGCCATGATAAAACCTTTCCATCCACGAAATCTATTATGTTTCCCTTGTCTTCTAGGCAATATATCAATACAAGATTCTTTTCTAAACCAAGTACATATAAAACATTGCTTAAGTGAACATAGTTACCTGTTTTCATTTTGATGGAGGCTTGTCCAAATCCTTCTACGGGGTAAGCGGTTTTGTCTCCAAGCTCTACCTTGTACGAGGTCTTCTTCTCATTTAGATTTGAGATTCTGGCTTGATCTCTCGTCATGTGCCTAGAAGCTCCACTATTGATTATCCACATGTCATATTCAATCATTCCAGTGAGTGCTGAGTAGTGTAGAAGACAGATTGTTTCACTCATGTCTTCAGTTGACTGGTAACTGGTCATGCCTTGATCAAAAACTTCAACTTCATCGTTTCTATCTTATGAGAGAGCCAAAAGGTGCATTGAGTTAGGGCGCATATTAATATCTTATTTTTGAGCTAGATTCTCCATCACAAGTTGTCGGATCTGAGATTAGGGTTTCTGCAACTGCTTCTACTAGTAACCCTAGAGATAGTGTCTTTGGAAGTTTCTCTTGCTAGTAACCCTAGTGGAAGTTCCTCAATGAGATCAATATCCTAGTGGCTATGCTTCCTTCTAGTGTTTAGACTGAATGAAGGAGGTGTGGGCCCATAACCTGTCAGAATATGAAAGATTGTGCTCAGTTTACCTATGACAATACCCTTGTCACCCAACCATAGGCCGAAGCCACCCCCTGAGCACTTTGACCTTGACAGAGAAAAGAATCCTGGTAGAAATACAATAGCCAAGAGAGGCTAATGCACCAAGCAAGAAGTAACCAAGCTGATCAGATAGTCCCACCCAAGAACTGGCGCAACACCTTCCCCAAGACTTGCGCACAAAACTGTTGGACTGCAGTGTGTAGAAACTTCTCTCTGTAATTCTGAGAAGTGTGTCAAATGAGAGATTGGCACCCTGTATTTATAGTGATTCTGGCAGACTTACTGGGGCCAACTTCTCCTTCTGGGTACTAATTAATTCATATTAATTATATTTCTGTAGCTGACATCTTGTTTAGGGTTTCCTTCATTTCTTTGCTTCCTTCTGGAACATTCTAATCTTGTCAAAGGTCACAATAGAGGTTCATACCTCCCGAAGCTACCATAATATCAACAAAAATTTCATATGCAAAGTGTGCATATCGTACGCAAGGAGTGCATTGATAGATTCTTTGACTCAGGAGGAATAGCTTGAGTTTTCTCGTGAAGGGGCGCGAAGATCTGTTGCAAGGAGTGCATAGATTCGAAAGCCGACTAAGTGTTGAAGAAACCCTCTAAGGAGTAAGGGGTTCAAGATACGAAGCTCGAGAGAGATAGCGGGAAGAAATATTCAAAGGGGGAGAAGCTTTTAAGGTTTAATTAGATTACAGATAGGATTTCTTCAGAAGGAAGCGGAGTCACCCCAGACTGTCAAATATGGAAAATTTGCGAGGTGGTTAGCTTTGAGTTCCTTTGGAAATCTATGGAGTAACGAATTCCATTTGTGTCGTCGATCTGAGGGAAGACACATGGCGTAAATCTGTGGACTTCGGATGAAATCACTACAGGAGAAAGCGAGTGTGGAGATGTTGAAACTCCCAAAGCCCAAATAGTCGAAGTGATTTGTAACCGTCGATCTGTGGGAGACACGCATCGACAGATCGTTGACTTTGGGTGAAAGAACTCCGAGAGAAAGTGAGTGTGGAGAGGTTGAAACTCTCGAAGACCAAATAGTCGAAGTGATTTGTATTCATCAATCTGTGGGAGACATGCGTCAATAAATCGTTGACTTTGGGTGAAAGCACTCCAGGAGAAAGTGAGTGTGGAGAGGTTGAAAATCTTGAATAGTCAAAGTGATCTATACCCGTTGATCTGGGGGAGACATGTGTGAATAGATCACATACTTCGAAAGCGAGGAGAAAGCAACGGAGAGCAGAGGGTCGCCTGAAGTGGATCCCCACCGTCGAACGAGAAGGATGCATGGCACATGATCCTTAACTCCGGGAGAAAAGGTTGAAGGAACGTTTGAAGCTCTCGAATGTCAAAGTCCCAAAATGAACTTGAGTCATTTATTTAAGAGGACACGCGTTGATAGATCGTTGAATTCGGGTGAAATCACTCTAAGAGAAAGTGAGTGTGGAGAGGTTGAAACTCCTCAAGACTGAATAGCCGAAGTAATTTGTAGTCGTTGATCTGTGGGAGACACGCATCGATAGATCGTTGACTTCAGGTGAAAGCACTCTAGGAGAAAGTGAGTGTGGAGAGGTTGAATCTACAGAAGCCCAAATAGTCGAAGTGATCTATAGTCTCCGATCTACGGGAGACATGCGTCGGTAGATTGCGTACTTCAGAAGCGAGGAGAAAGCAATGCAAAATAGAGGGTTGCCTAAAGTGGATCCCCACCATTGAACGAGAAGGACGCATGGTGCATGATCCTTAACTCTGGAAGAAAATGCTCCAGAAGAAAAGGTTGCAGGAACGTTTGAAGCTCTCGAATGACGAACTAGTCCCGAAGTAAACCTGAGTCGTTGATTTAAGTGGACGTGTGGCGCTTGATTTGGAACTCTGGGTACATAGTACTTTGGGAGAAAAGTTTGTGTGAGTGTTTGAGACTCTCGAACACCAAAGTCCCAAAGTGGACCTGAGCCATTGATTTGGACGGAAGCGTGGCACATGATCTAGAACTTCGGGGAAAAGTGGAGGTTGGAACATTCATAACTTCCAGAGCACGGATTCTCAAAGTAGATATCAACCATTGGTTGCAAAGGGGGATGTGGACAGTATATTTGGTTCCGGTTAGAGTCTCGAAGTTACGAATTTCCCAGGAGGTTAAGCCCTGGGTCACAGCCTGAGGTCACATTAAAAGAGGGGCCAGCAGAAGGATCTAGCACCCGAATTTCAAGTTTATAAAAGCGCTAAAGAAGGGGGGTCGCGGGTTCCATAAGACATGTGCCTAAAAGGAAAAAGGGGCCTCTGTAATCTGTTCTAGGGGATACTAAAGGCCCGAAAGAGCTAATTCAACTCAGGGGAGTAAAATCCTTGATCGGGAGGTTGTGGAACCTGTAGGAGGGGAAGGGGTCTTCATCAAGTGGTATGAGAGCCTGATTTTGTTTTTAGGTAGCTGAAAAGGAACTCAAAGTTGAACTATGTGTGTGAGAACCAGTCAGCACAATTCCACCAAGGAGACGCGTGGAGCCACCTGTAGCCAATCACGTTGTAGAAAGATAAATGAGAGAGCTTCGTGCCAGGTTGGAGGCAACGGAGGCAGTGCAGAGGAGAGCACCTGATGTTGGAGACACCAGTGATGTATAAAGTGAATATATAGAGGTCGAAGAAGAAGCTGCAGGGCAAGACGCGGTTGAAGAACACTTACTGAAAGTTTTTGTGAAGTTGGGAGCTAGAGAAAAGATAGACATCCCAATGTATGAAGGAAATTTGGATGTTGAAGAGTTGTTGGACTGGATAAGGTCCATGGACAAGTACTTTGATTATGAAGATGTTGATGAGGAGAAGAAGGTGAGACATGTTGTCACCAGGATAAAATGACATGCAACAATGTGGTGGGATGAACTGCGGGATGATAGGAGGAGCAAAAGCAAGTAGAACATAAAGAATTGGGATAGAATGGTAGCCAAGCTTAAGGATAAATTCATACCCAACAATTATCAGATAAATCTATTCAGGAAGTTGCAGAACCTGAGACATAAGGGCATGATAGTGAAAGAGTACATAGATGAGTTCTACAAGTTGAATACCAGGACTAGACAAAGAGAGAAAGATGAAGACAAAGTTTACAAATATATAAATGGCCTAAGATATGAAATCCAGGATGAAATCAACATGATCACAGTGAGGACAATAGAGAATGCTTATCAGATTGCACTGAAGGCAAAGGAGAAGTTGACCAAAAAATAGAGTCAGCGAAGTAGAGGCATAAGCCCAAACAAAGGTAAGGGAGTTTCCCATGACAAGGCACATAAAACCAAGAATGAGAATGAGAAACCACATAGTCACTCAAAAAGAGGAGGAAGTTCCTGAGGGAGACAAAGTGGTGGAAGAAATTATTCTAGAGGAAGAGGAAGAAGCAGAAGAGGAGAGGTAAGATGTTATGCCTGTGGAAAGATAGGACACATGTCTTGGGAATGTCCCAAGAGGAAGAAAGAATGAGGAGGTGAATCCCACATTTCAGAACCACGGAAAAGGAATGTTGAAGAAGAAGGTGTAGAGGATGGAAAATCCCTAATGTTGAGGAAGGTTCTCTTAAAACCAGAGCCAGAAATTGAAAAGCCAATGCAGAGGAATAGTTTGTTCAGGACATCTTGCAAGAATAAAGACATAGTATGCAAGGTGATAATTGACAGTGGGATCACTGATAACTTAGTATCCACAGAGATGGTGGAGAAATTAGATACTAGGAGCAAGTCTTCCAAACAAAGAAACATACATATTGACACCTCAAGAGAATGAGGGGGTAAAGAAATGAGTCCACGATTTATTAGACAAGGGTTTGGTCAGAGAAAGATTGATCCCATGCGCAGTACCAACTATGTAGAGTCCAAAGAAGGATGGAGGATGGAGGATGTGTACAGACTCAAGAGCCATAAACAAGATCACCATCAGGTACATATTTCCTTTGCCAAGAATGGATGACTTAATGGATTGCTTAAGTGAAGCAATTTTTTTTTCAAAGATAGATTTGAAAATTGGATATCACCAGATAAGGATGAGAGAAGGTGATGAGTGGAAAACAACCTTTGAGACAAATGTGTTGATATTATGGTAGTTGCAGGAGGTATTTACCTCCATGTGTAAACTTGACAAGGATAGAATACTCCAGGAAGCAAGACAAAACCCTAATGAGTTGGCTAATAACCCTAGAAGACTTGTCGGCTCAAGAANNNAAGAAGATAATTTATATTAGGTTATTAGCCTCCAAGAGAAGAAGTCGGCCAGAAATAATAATATATACTGAACAGACAGATACCCAGAATGAAAAGTCAGCCCAGGAAGTTAGCCAGAATTAGTATAAATATAGGAGGCTAGTTCTCATTCTAGCAAGCAGTCTTAGAATTGCAGAGCAACACTTGTGCACACTGCAGTTGCCCAGTTTCTGCGCAGTTTTGGAGGAGAGATGTCATTGTAGCTACTGCAGTTACACTTAGACTATCTCTTGGCTAGGGTTTGGACTATATGATCAACTCTTGTTGATGTGTTATCCTTAGGGAAAGATGCGCTACCCTTTGTTTGTCTATCCAGCCTAGGGTTTGCTTCCGGAGTGATTCTCTGTCAAGGTTAAGGTGCTCAAAGGGTGGCTTTGGCCTATGGTTGGGTGACAAGGCTATTGTCAATGGTAAAACGAGCATAATATTTCATATTCTAACAGGTTATGGGCCCACACCTCCTTCATTCAGTCTAAACACTGGAAGGAAACATAATTGCTAGGATATTAAGCTCGTTGAGGAACTGTCACTAGGGTTACTAACAGAAGCATCTTCCAAGACACTACCTCTAGGGTTACTAGCAAGAGCAGTTGCAGAAACTCTAAATCTCAGATCTGACACCTTCTGATGGAGCATCTCACTCAAATAGAATATATTCATATGCGCCCTAACTCAACACACCTTTTGTCTCTCTCAGAAGAAAAAAACGATGAAGTTGAAGTTTTGGATCAAGGCATGACCAGTTACTAGTCAACCAAAGACATGAGTCAAACAATTAGTGTTCTACACTTCTCAGCACTCACTGGAACAATTGAAGATGACATGTGGATAATCGATAATAGAGATTCTAGGCACATGACAGGAGATCAAGCCAGACTCTCAAATCTAAATGAGAAGAAGACCTCGTACAAGGTAGAGCTTGGAGACAAAACCACTTACCCCGTGGAAGGATTTGGACAAGCCTCCGTCAAAATGAAAACAAGTAACTATGTTCACTTAAGCAATGTTTTATATGTACCTGGTTTAGAAAAGAATCTTGTATCGATATCATGCCTAAAAGACAAGGGAAACAAAATAGCTTTCATGGATGGAAAAGTGTTATCATGGCATAAAGACTCCAGCATAGAGAATTCTAGGGTTATTGGAAGTCGTGAAGGAAATCTATATAGACTACTAGAACGGAATGAAGAAGCTCTCGTACATGATGAAGTCAATCCCAATGAGATTTGGTACAGAAGGTACACTCACATTAACTATCAAGAATTACCTTTTCTCAAAATAATGGTTGAAGGAATACCAGAGTTGCAGTTTACACATGAAAGAATTTGCAAAGGATGTGCTCTTGGGAAGATTATCAAGAAACCATTCCCAAATAGCAATAACAGATCTAAGGAGATTCTAGATCTGATACACTCAGATGTTTGCGGTCTAATGCCAGTAAAATATCTAGGAGGATATTCTTACTACGTAATCTTCATAGATGACTACTCAAGAAAGACTTGGTTATACCTACTAAAGACAAAAGATGAAGTATTCAACAAGTTTCAAGAATTCAAAGCAGAGATAGAAAACCTTGCGAATAAGAAGATCAAGACGCTAAGAAAAAATAATGGTGGAGAATACACATCAAATGAATTTGTTGCATTCTGCAAATTGTCAAGGATTAGGAGGGAGTGGATCGTTCCTCATAACCCTCAAAAAAATGGTGTAGCAGAAAGAACGAACAGATCTATTGAAGAAACCGTAAAAGCCTTACTAAATGATCAAGGTCTATCCATGTTCTTATGGGGAGAAGCATTAATGATAGCAATATATGTGCAAAATAGAAGTCCTCATCTTATTTTGAAGGACATGACACCAGAAGAAGCCTTCTCAGGTAAGAAGCCTAACGTGGAAAACCTAAGAATATTTGGATGTATGGTTTACTCTCACATTCCCAAGGACAAAAGGAATAAACTAGAACCCTCAGGAAAGAAGGGAATATTCGTGGGATACAGTGATTCATCCAAGGCTTATAGAATATATATTCTAGAACAACATAAGATTGAAGTCAGCAGAGACGTAACATTCAACGAAAATATGTCTTTCATGAAATCCATAGAAGAAAATATAGAAGAAGAAGAGTACGAAGAACCTATTGAAGAAATCACAGAAAACCAAAATGATGAAAAGGAACAACATGATCATCCGATGCAACCATGTGATAACATTGATTTAGATATCTCACCAAAGATCAAGAAACGACCAGCATGGCTTGAAGATACTTTGCAAGAAGCAGAAGGACTCAAAGCCCTAGATGGGACCTATAGAAAAAGTAAGAAGCCTAAAAGATTCTCAAGTTATGCAGCTTATATGACGAAACTTCTAGATGAAGAACCTACCAAATTTGAAGAAGCAATTCAAAAGGGACAATGGAAAGAGGCTATGACGGAATAACATCAATCCATTATGAATAATGAAGTATGGGAAATCGTACCAAGACCTAAAGAGAAATCAGTGGTAACTTCAAAATGGGTATATAATATCAAACATGCAGTAGACGGAAGAGTGGATAAATACAAGGAAAGATTCATAGCTAGAGGGTTCTCCCAGAAGGAGGGAGAAGATTATGATGAGATGTTTTCTCTGGTGGCTAGATATACTTCCATCAGAGCTATCATATCTCTTTTCGTTTCCATGGGATGGAACTTACATCAGATGGATGTAAAGACATCTTTCCTCAATGGAGCTATTGAAGAAGAAATATATATTGAAAAACCTCAAGGGTTTGAGGTACATTCCAGAGACACTCACGTTTGCATATTAAAGAAAGATCTATATGGACTCAAGCAATCTCCAAGGGCTTGGTATGCTAGAATGGATAGCTATCTAATGAGACTTGGTTTCTCCAAGAGTCATGCAAATCCAAATCTTTACTATAAATTCATAGACAATGCACCTGTAATCCTACTACTATATGTTAATGATCTATTCATAACAAGTGAAGATTCTCTCATCATTCAGTGCAAGAAGGAATTAGCTTCTGAATTTTATATGAAAGATTTAGGTTTCATGCATTATTACTTGGGACTATAAGTATGTTAGAAGCGTGGTGAAGTATTCCTTGGACAAGGAAAGTACGCAATAAAGATCCTTCAGAAATTTGGAATGATGGATTGTAAGTCCATGGACACTCCTATGAATGTAGATATAAGAAAAGTGAAAGATCCATATTCTGATCCAGTAGACCCATCTCTATATCGACAACTAATTTGGTCATTGATGTATTTGGTAAATACTTGACCAGAGATTTGCTTTGTCGTAAATACACTAAGCCTGTTCTAGGTGGAACCAAGACATGAACATTGGATAGCTGCAAAGCATGTATTAAGATATATTCATGGGACAATAAACTATGTCTTGAGATATACCGCATCCAGTGATATCCAACTTCATGCATTCACAGACTCTGATTAGGCAGGAAATGCATAAGACAGAAAGAGCACTTCAAGTATGTGTTTCAGCTTGGGCTCCGCTATGATATCTTAGGGCAGCAGGAAACATAATTTTTCCGCACTCAGCACAACAGAAGCTAAGTATATGGCAGCATGTGAAGCATGCACAGAAGCAATATGGTTAAGAAAGTTAATCTTCGATTTATTTGATCAAATTCCAGAATTGACCATAATATATTGTGATAATCAGAGTTGTATAAGATTATCAGAACATCATGTGTTTCATGAAAGGTCGAAACACATGGAGATCAAATACTACTTTATTTGAGATAAAGTCCAGGAAGGAGAGGTAAAACTCGAGTATATTCCCACTGATGAGCAGACAATAGATACCATGAAAAAACCTCTATCCAGAATAAAGTTTGCATATTTCCAAGAGAATATGGGGATCGTGGAAATAACTCCCTTAGTTGAAAGGGAAGAAATGACTCTCCAGGTTGGGAGGGAGCACTGAAAATATTATTGAAAACATTTATTTTGTGATTGAAAAATAGTCCATCTCAGACAGATTCTTTCCTGTTCGGAAAGTGGATTGAGATTTCTGACGGACAACGATTTCCCATTGTGGTTAACATGGGGAATGGTCCAGATTGTTGATGTATCATAGACATCGAATTTCCACTGTGGTTAACATGGGGAGTGGTCTAGGGAAGTCTATCTTCTTGATGGTTACTCAAGAATACTAGCCCGCCTCGCCGGATAGCGATTTCTCATTGTGGTTAACATGAGGAATGGTATGTTTTGGAGGTGGATACAGGACAATCTTTTCCTCTTGTGGTTAACAGAGGAAATGGTCCAGATAGTCATTCCTTAGGGTTTATACATTCTCTCCAGGGTGCACTTTGATTAGTGTAGGAGGAATGGCCCAGGGTGGGGAATGGTCCAAGCTCATCAATCAGGGACAGGCATTCCTTAGGGTTTATACATTCTCTCCAGGGTGCACTTTGATTAGTGTAGGAAGAATGGCCCAGGGTGGGGACTGATCCAGGTTTAGAAGACATGACAATTATTCTTCCTTGCTTGAGAAGAATAGTCCAGATATCTCATTGTTCTACTCTGAGGGCAGATATTCTTTCAGATCTCACAGATGTGAGTGAAAGATTGGCCCAGATGATTCAGTTTATATCATAACATTGTTTCTTTGCAGGTTGGTATCATATGATTGTTATGAAGACTGTATGACAGTAGATGTATACTACTGTGGTGGATGTGTTCCACTGTTCGTGATTATACGTTGTTGATCAATTACTTGTGTGTTACTTAGTGTGGTAGTGTACCACTGGATTGTAGTTATATACTACTATGGATAGACACAGTTGTGTTCTATTTTTTTCTGATTGCCTTGAAGACTATCAGCAGTTTATTGGAAATAATTATCAGCCAGATGAATGATGAACAGAGATTTTCCAGACAGAAAATGGTTCAGAACATTTACTCTTCTAGATTAGAAAAATGGCTCTTCTATCACTCTGTGGAGTGAGCATCATGTCTGATTAATCAGATAGAGTATGGTTTAAAGAGATGATGCAGTTGATGATGATGATGGTACTCATGATCTAGTCATGATCTAGTCTATATAACTATGTTGATGCTACCGGGTGAATGGTATGTTTTGTGCTCAAGACCATTACCTATAATACCTCCCTAGATAGGAGGGAGTGTTGATATTATGGTAGCTGCGGGAGGTATTTACCTCCACGTGTAAACCTGACAAGGATAGAATACTCCAAGAAGAAAGAAGAAACCCTAATGAGTTGGCTAATAACCCTATAAGACTCGTCGGCTCAAGAAGATAATTTATATTAGGTTATTAGCCTCCAAGAGAAGAAGTCAGCCAGAAATAATAATATATACTGAACAGATAGATACCCAGAATGAGAAGTTGGCCCAGGAAGTTAGCCAGAATTAGTATAAATACAGAAGGCCAATTCCCATTCTGGCAAGAAATCTTAGAATTGCAAAGCAACACTTGTGCGCACTGCAGTTGCCCAGTTTCTGCGCAGTTTTGGAGGAGAGTTGTCGTTGCAGCTGCTGCAGCTAGTGGTTACACTTGGACTATCTCTTGGCTAGGGTTTGGACTATCTGATAAGCTCTTGTTGATGCGTTATCCTTGGGGAAAGGTGTGCTACCCTTTGTTTAGCTATCTAGCCTAGGGTTTGCTTCCGAAGTGATTCTCTGTCAAGGTTAAGGTGCTCGGAGGGTGGCTTCGGCCTATGGTTGGGTGACAAGAGTATTGTCAATGGTAAAATGAGCACAATCTTTCATATTATAACAAAATGAAGGGTTGTATGGGTGGCCTTTTATGCCGTTTGGATTAACAAATTCCCCAAGTACTTTTATGAGACTGATGAATGAAGTATTGAAAGATTTCATTGGTAAGTTTGTGATTGTATATCTGAATGATATACTGGCCTTTAGCAAGACTAAAGAGGAGCATTTAAGACATATGTAATTAGTGATGAGGAGACTGCAGCAGGAGGATTTGTTGATTAATTTGAAGAAGTCCTCTTTCATGAAAACATAACTCATATATTTAGGTTTTGTGATCTCTTCAAATGAATTGAAGATGGATCCAGAGAAGGTAAAAGAAATCAAAGAATGGCCATCACCAAGGATTATATTTGAGGTGAGAAGCTTCCATGGATTAGTGAATTTCTATAGGAAGTTCATTATAAATTTCAATGGAATTTGTGCACAAATGATGGACACGGTGAAGAAAAGACACAAGTCTTTCAAATGGACAAAATAAGACAAGAGGAGTTTCAACATATTGAAGGAGAAGATAACAGAACAACCAATTCTAGTCTTACCAAATTTAGAGAAGACATTTCAAGTGAGATGTGATGCAAGTGGAGTTGAAATTGGAGTAGTCTTGAGCCAAGATAATAGGCTTGTTGCATGTTTCAGTGAGAAGTTGAATGAGACTAAGAGGAAGTAATCCACATATGATAAAGAATTTTATGCCATAATTCAAGATTTGAAGAAGTGGAGGCAAAATCTTGTTCCAAAGGAATTTGTCTTGTATAGTGATAATCAAGCTTTACAATTCATAACCAGAAAGGATAAGTTAAACCAGAGACATGCTAAGTGGATAGAATTTATGCAAAATTTCACTTTTGTCATTAAACATATTGTTGGTAATGATAACAAAGTTGTTGATGCATTGAGCAGGAGATGTATGATTCTATAGGAATTTCAAGTGAAGACCTTGGGGATTGAACACCTTAAGGATATGTATTGTGATGATCCAGATTTTAAAGAAGCATATGAAGCATGTGAAAATCATGTTCCCAGGGACAGAAGCAAGTGGACATAGTATATGATTCAAGATGGATTGTTATTTAAAATTTTCCAATTGTGCATACCGAGATGCTCGATGAGAGAAAATCCATTGAAGGAAAAACATAGTGGAGGTCTAGCAGGACATTTCGGCCATGACAAGACATTTGCACAGTTGAACGATTCATACTATTGGCCAGGTATGAGAGCAGAGGTGAAGAAGTTTGTGAACAAATGTAATATTTTCCAGTATGCAAAAGGAAAAAAACATAACATTGGATTGTATCAGCCATTGCCTACCCAAGATAGGCCTTGGGATGCAATAAGCATGGATTTTGTGTTGGGATTTCCAAGAACCCAAAGGGGAAGTGATTCCATATTTGTTGTGGTTGATAGAATCTCAAAGATGGCACACTTTATCCCATGCCAGAAGACTAGTGATGCACCACATGTTGTAAAAAAAAAATTCAAGGAAGTTGTGAGACTTCATGGATTGCCCAGAAGCATTGTCTCGGACAGAGACACTAAATTTGTTGGTAATTTCTAGAGAACATTATGGAAGAAGCTAGGGACAGAACTATCTTTTAGTTCATCATATCGCCCTCAAACAAATGCACAAACTAAGGTGGTAAATAGGATTTTAGGATATTTGCTGAGAAGTTTGGTCACTGAACATCATAGCCAGTGGGATCAAATTCTACCACAAGCAGTGTTTGCATATAATGACTCATCAAACAAAATTACAGGAAAAAACCCATTTCAGATAGTGTATGGAATGAAGCCAAGAGGAGTATCAGAATTGAGAGATTTGGAGCAGAGTGAATTCAGAAGTGTTGGAGCAGAAGACTTTGTTGCAGAAATGAAAAAGCTTCATAATCATATCAAGGAGCAATTGTAGAGCATAAATGCAGAATATAAACAAAGGGTTGATCAACATAAGAGAGAATTTTAGTTTGAAGTTGGAGATAAAGTCTTAGCACACCTAAGAAAGGAAAGTTTCCCAAGGGGAACATATAACAAGCTGAAGCTGAAGAAGATTGGACCATGCAAGATCCTAAGAAAGTTTAGTACCAATGCCTATGAGTTAGAGATGCCAGGGGATGTGGGTATATCACCCATATTTAACATTTCATACATGCATCCTTACAGGGAAGATGAAACAGAAAGATCAGAAGATCGGGAGAAGATTTAGTGGGAGAAGTAGATTCCTTTAGTAGAAAATCCATAGATGGAGAAGATCATTGATTAGAAGATTGGTAAGAAGACCAGGAGAAAGACATTTTGAATATTTAGTAAAATGGAAGGGACACCCAATAGAAGATGCCAGTTGGGTAAGTGAAGTTGATATCCATAGGCATGGAAAGTCAGTGCAGGAGCTCATGGACATGAGTCCATGAATTTTTTCCCAGAGGAGTATGCTGCAAGAGCATCATTAGCAAAGCACCTGTGGACAGCACAACGAGCATAGTGCATAGTGCGCCTTTTGATTTCTTTTAAATTTTGAAATGTTGGCGTATCCTGAGGAAATATTTTTTGATTGGATTGCAAGTTAAAGAAACCTTTAATGAACCGAGACTGGATGATTGCGTGAGATCAAAGGAGATCAGTTCTCCTTAAATGAAACTGACTGCAATGCAGATCTGGAGAATCCGCCCCTATCTGTATATCTCAGAAAATTCATTGTAACAGAGGCTTAGTAGTTGAATGCTTTTAATTTGATAGGATAAGTAGTTCAAGGAAATCCTAAGATTCCTCTTGTATAAATAGATGCTTATGCGCCTGAATGAGGCTGTTGAACCTGATGTTGTGAACATAATGTTGTTGAACATTTTATAGTGGCATATTAGTATTTGTTGAGTCAGTTTTTATTTGCTTGTATCAGTTGTAGCCACTTACATTTGAATGAATATAACAGATGGATATTGATCCAAATGCATGGAAGTATTTTTGTATAACTATTCTCTGTTATTATATATTTTCATGAACACATGAGTTATACTGTGAATGAATGAATCCGTGAAGTGTTGAATAAGTTTCAATTGTTTCTCTTCCTTCAGCTTATGCAAGGACTGCATACTATACACAAACAATGCATTTAATAGAGTATTTTGACTCAAATTCAGAAGAGATAGCATGGAACTTTCATATGCAGAGTGTGCATATCGTACGCAAGGAGTGCGTCGACGGAGTCTTTGACTCAAGAGGAATAGATTGAGGTTTTCTCGTGAAGGGGCGCGAATATTTGTTGCAAGGAGTGCACAGATCCAAAAGTCGACTAAGTGTCGAAGAAACCCTCTAAGGAGTAAGGGGTTTGAGAAACGAAGCTCGGGAGAAATAACGAGAAGAAATATTCAAAGGGGGAGAAGCTTTTAAGGTTTAACAAGATTACAGCTAGGATTCCTTCAGGAGGAAGCGGAGTCACCCCAGACAGTCAGATATGGAACATTTGTGAGGTGGTTAGCCGTGAGTTCCTTTGGAAATCCACGGAGTAATGAATTCTATCTGTTCCATTGATCTGAGGGAGGACATGGCGAAAATACGTGGACTCCTAGTGAAAACACTCCAGGAGAAAACGAGTGTGGAGAGGTTGAAACTCCCGAAGCTCGAATAGTCGAATTGATTTGTAGTCATCGATATGTGGGAGACATGCGTCAACAGATCGTTGACTTCGGGTGAAAGCACTCTGGGAGAAAGCGAGTGTGGAGAGGTTGAAACTACTGAAGCCCGAATAGCCAAAGTGATTTGCAATCGTCAATCTATGGGAGACACGCTTTGATAGATCGTTGACTTTGGGTGAAAGCACTCTGGGAGAAAGCGAGTGTGGAGAGGTTGAAACTATCGAATCCTGAATAACCGAAGTGATCTATAGCCATCGATCTACGGGAGACACACGTCAATAGATTGCGTACTTCGGA
This sequence comes from Picea abies, assembly GCA_900067695.1. Classification (NCBI taxonomy): domain Eukaryota; kingdom Viridiplantae; phylum Streptophyta; class Pinopsida; order Pinales; family Pinaceae; genus Picea; species Picea abies. Next base: position 18,246 of record CBVK0102633276.1, read on the forward strand.
ATCGAGGAGAAAGCAATTCAGAGTAGAGGGTCGCCCGAAGTGGATCCCCACCGTCGAAGGAGAAGGATGCATGGCGCATGATCCTTAACTCCAGAAGAAAATGCTCTGGGAGAAAAGGTTGCAGGAACGTTCGAAGCTCTTGAACGCCGAAGTCCTGAAATGAACTTGAGTCATTTATTTAAGTGGATGTGTGGCGCTTGATATGGAAGTCTGGGTACATAGTACTTTGGGAGAAAAGGTTGTGTGAGCACCCAGGACTCTCGAACGTCGAAGTCCTGAAGTGGACCTGTTGGTGACGGAGGTCACTCCTGGATTGCTTGCAGGAGCAGAGCCCGACGCCCATCAGTTTAATGTCACGATTTGTTTAAAGGGTGATCAAATGGAGGAAAACTCAAAACAGCATTGTGTCAACTTAGAAACCAGACCAGGCATGCATGAACGAGTGAGGTCTTGATAAACTCCAAATAGTGAGTCGTAGTAAAGGTGAGCAGGTGGAAGACTTATGCGAGAAGGGTG